>JABFFC010000076.1:0-75221 GCA_013623535.1 Fusarium penzigii
GGATAGAGTTGTTCCCATATATCCCTCATGCATTGCAAGTGACAGTGCTGCAATCTTTCCCTGAGTTCATAGGAAGGAAGCTCAAGATTCAGGGAGTCGAAGAACAGATTGCCTTGGATGTGACTGGTTCGCGAGCGTGGGCGGCTGCACAACAGAAAAAAGAGCTTTGAGCTACAAGTGGAGGCATTGGAAGGTCATCGAGATTGGTAGAAACACTCCTCTCATTGGTTGCGTCAAAGCTGAGATGGTTCAGTTGAGCAGCTGGGTGAGACGAGGCTTGTTCCCACGGAGAGGAATAGACAGTGACTGGTTGCAATAAACGATATCTAACCACATATGGCTCAATGACTGTGGATTGATGCTGTAATGCGTCCATTTCTACCCACATATGTCTTGGACTGTCTCTCCTCCCTTGCAGTTGATTCGCCAAGGAGTTAAGTTACGCCCGATTGAGTTCAAGATACTCCCGGTGATCTACTGCCGCAACCAGCGGCCCGGCGGACGGCTAACTGCCGTTCCGTTGCTGGACTTAAGCTTCTTGTAGTAGCAAAGCCACTGACGATTGATTATCCAAGGCAGTGAGACTGCTTGGGTATGTTGTCCTCTCTTGGGATGTCTGATCTGTTTATGGACTTATGGTACAGTTTAGAACAGTCACTGTTCACGTTGGATAATGCTACTGCTTTTGGGTGGTTCACAATTATATCAACACCTTACGACTTGGAAAACAAAGATCTGGGATGTGATACGTGTGTCTTCCCACATGCCAGATCACACTTTTGCTTTTGGTAGAGAAGCGGAGGCTTGGGAGGAAGCGATGATCTGCAGCGGCATTCCAGCGCCAATGAGCCTAAATCTGTATCCCGTCGATCGTAAAGGGATGCTTTCAATAGTTCATAGCCAGCTATGTTCTCCACCACGCACGATCCTTGGTAATGCCAATCGGCGTTAACGGGCTTGAGTACTTACACAGGCTAGGACTAGTAACATATCGGAAACCAGAGAGGCTTACGACAGTCTGGAGATTGTATAATGGTTAAGACAATGAGGTAACGAACAACTCAATTCGGAGAGCTGGAGCTAGCAATTGGCGATCAACCAAGAGCGTTCTGGACTAGCATAGCATATGTGGGATCTGTGACCTCATGGGCACTGCTGTGATCTCTAACTTTGAACGTAAGCTTGCTCTCAGAAGTTCGTCTCAGCTAGCGGTGCCTCTTACGTGTTGTATTGTGTGGTTGTGGGCAGCGTTAGGTCATGAACAGCTTCGACCTACACATCATGGCATGCATATATAGTTGAGCCGCCTGTCTGGATTTCATTCTTGAACAACAGAACCATAGCACATTCTTGACCTATTAACTATTAGTAACACATAATACTCACAATACCACTCTAGTATCACATCCGTATCTAAGACCTTGTACTTATATCTTGACAATCATCGGAACTTGACAAAGGTAGGCTCTCCGAATACTCACAAACATTCTTGTTTGACTAATCAGCCAGCAGTTCACAATCAGTACCTCATTATCTGAATTGAAACTCACACTGAGGAAAGATCATTTCAAATATCATTTCCAACTTCTATACATCCCAAGGAGCAAGACTCATTCTATAGCAACATGGCACCCGCTCAAGTTTCTTCGGCGCCCACGATGGCCATGTCAAACTTATCCCACGCTCCCCTTTCGCCCTCGCGGCAAAGTAATTCCTCCTTCAACGAGGACATCTTCTCAAAGAAGGCCGCGTCCCGGCGGTCCTCAAGAAGATTTAGTTCGGCAGAAACATCCAGCATCTCCAACATTGTGTACTCCCTGAAACGACGGAGCTCTGAAGAACTTGGCTCTACTGCCTCGGCCAAGCTTCTTAACGCTACACCCGAGTCCATCTTTGAATGGATCAGATCTCAACGTTTGAGCCATCTCCCTCCTGAGGGCAGCACCTATGATAAGGTGCTTACCTGGGCTCAACTATTTGTTGAAAGACTGCATCTGTTTGACCAAGCTGTCGAGGAGTTCGCTGGGGACAGCTACCTCGCGGCTCAGCTTGCGTATGGTTACTGTGCAATCTTGTTGGAGGTAAGATATTTCCCACTCTCTTGAGAGTTCAACAACATGGAGAAAGAGTACGGGGGTCGGTGAAGCGTGTGAACAAGTAAAATACATGCTAATCTCTATTACAGCTTGGAAAAGAGAATGCCCAGGCATTGATCATCTCCTTCGGCTTCTTCTACAACATGTCCGTTCCATTGGTCAACCTCCTGGAACGCTCTGAGATGTTCAACGTCTCTCAAGAGATCCGAGAGCAGCTCGTGCTGGCCTTGTCTGATCTCGTTACCCTCGTGGCCGCTGTTGCGACGCACTTTCACAAGGCCATTAGCGGGCTGACCAGCTCAACTGTGTCAGTCAACATCTCCAACACCTTCCCCAACGAGATTAGAGCCTACACCGAGCGATATGGAAAGACGGCGGAAGCCATGTGGAGGCATCAGCTGAGGGAGGAGGGGCTGGATGCAGACAAAGGCGAGTCCCTCAATTATCGACTCGAAGCCTAGGGGGCCACATGCTAACTATTGACCAGTTGCTTCTCTCGTCTCTTCCGTTCAACTTATCCAGACATGGACAGCTCCTGAGGATCGTGTGCTCAATAGCGTCGCTGACATGACCGCTCACTTGGCACAGAACCGAGAGGAGCTGACTTGTCTCTGGATCGGTCCATACCTCACCCGGTTTTTGAAGAGCCCGCAAAAGGCTCTTGCCATCAGTGGTCAACCTGGCTCAGGAAAGACTGTTTTGTCGTCTGTGATTGTCGACTATCTGCAGCATCCAATTGGTGAAGTTAGCTACAGCACGCTATACGTTCCCATCAGTGAGTAACAGCCTGCCACATTGGCCCCTTGACTTAGACATGTCTAATGCAGTACAATAGATAGCAGAGTCTCCGCCGAGACTAGTTCTCGTGCCATTGCCAAGTCTGTCCTCCGTCAGCTTTTTGAAAAGCGCATCGGAAATGTTGGCCTATTGCAGATTCTTGCGGACGCCTACGAGCAAAGCAGGAAGACTGCGGACAACAAGGTGTATAATGACATTGTCTGGAGTGCTCTTGAAAGTGCCCTCAAGGAAGTCCTTCCCGGCTCCAAAGAGCTTGTCATCGTTGTCGACGGTGTTGACGAGGCGACCTGTGGCGAGAAAGAACTTCTGCAGAGGGTGACGAAGGCAGCGGTTTATGGATCCAACGTCAAGCTCATCACTCTCGGCGCTGAGAAGCCCCTCACTGCAGAGTACCAATCTAGCGTCCCCATCACTGAGGACCTGATCTTTGACGACATTGCCGCCGTCGTTCGAAGCCACTTCACCTCCTGCAAAGTGTTTAACTCCATGTCCGAGATGGACCAGGAGACCATTGTCACACGACTTGCTGAAGCTTCCAAGGGCTCATTTGTCTGGGCTAAACTTGCCACGAAGCACGTCCGACACCAAGAAAGCCCTGATAAGCTTCTCAAGGCCGTGGAGACACTCAGCAAAGCCAGCCCACCTCTTTCTGATTTCGTCCTCTACACCTTACAGGCGAGTTCCGTCAGCGACGATGCCAAGCATATGCTACTCTGGCTCGCCACTGCCGAGCGCCCGCTTACGCTCAAGGAATTGGGAACGCTGGCATCAATCCAGCCTGACAAGGACACTATTTCAAGCAATCAGCCTGATGTACTGTCAGTTTTGCAGCCTTTACGCTTCCTTATCTTCTTGCAAGATGGTCTGGTCTATCTCCGTCACGGACTCATTCGCAAGGCAGTTATTGATGCGTTTGACAAGGGCAAGGTGGCGCCTTCAGTCAAAGATCCCCATGCTGATCTGACCACGAGACTGTTGTTATACACCAAGAAGGCATTGCCCCAAGATACCGAGCCTTCAATCACTGCCCTCGACCGCCATGAGACAGGGCTACTCCTAAACAAGCACCCACTTCTGGAATTTGCCATTATGTACTGGCCGTATCATCTGGGCAAGGTCAAGGATGCACCCAGTACTTCCAAGACGATTGCCAAAGTCTTTCCAACTTCGACAACCTTCGTGCTACTCCAGGGCAACATCTGGGAACACCGGGCGACGCCTCTGCTTCTATCTTATCAGACGACTGTGACGGATATCTGCCGCCATGTTCTGACACAGAAGAGCCCGGCAACATTGCAGTCGGTCATCTTTCTGGCGTTGCTATATCATCGTGTTGGCTTAGCTCCCCAGGCCATTCCTCTGTTCTATGATGCCACTACGATGGCCACTACCCTGCTGACAATCAGCCATAATGTTACAATGCAAATGGCCAGCGGGTTTCTCGACATGTCCTCAACCTCGGTAACCCATTCAGACACCCAACTCATGGTCAAGAGAGAGCAGATTCTTCTCACCCTGATTGAGTGCTACAAGGTTCATTATGGCCCAAGCTCTGCGACCGTCGTCTCAACGCTCAACCTGCTGGTCGATCACTATCGAGTGGCCAAACAAGAGCAGAAAGCCGAGGAGGTCCTGCAAAAGATCAACGCCATTACCGGCAAGACTGATGTGGGAGATAACAATGGCGACTTGCAGGTCCAGCTGAGAGGAAAGAAGGACGAAGGTGCCTCAGACAGGGCTGTTCTTCACCTTGACGTCAAGGAGCGAGACGAATTGATCGAGGGATCTGATTCGTACGACTTTGAATACTTCCTCCGGCAAGCTGAGAAATACGTCGCGGCAGGACAGACTAGCCTCGCTGAGCAGGCATACATAAGTATCTGGCAGCGCGTGAGTCGGGAGTATCGCAACCATCATTCCGAACTATGGGAAAGGAGAAAGATGAAGAGTGTTGTCAACTACTCCAAATTTCTCCACTCCCAGAAACGGGACAGCGATGCATCTTCCATTCTCAACAGTGCCTGGGAGGAATACAAGCAGGGAACCTCGTCCATGTCGGAGTCTTCTGCAGCACTCTTCCAGGAGATGGCCAAGGTCATGAGATCAGTCGGGATGGCATCCGAGCAGCTTCAGCTTCTCAAACACTGCTCGCAGTATTACCAGAGTATGAACCGTACCCAGAGTACCTTCTACAAGGAACTTCAGGAAAGCATCCGCGTCACTTCACAAGAGGTCATGCAGTCGAGCTCCAACATGGTGACCTCGGAGGCGTCTATGGAGGAAATTCTCCTCGAGGCAGCTAGCTCGATTAAATCAATCGAGCCGTCGACTTTCACATCGATCTTGAAACTTGTCAATGCGTACACATCGCAGCGTCGCTGGCAGGATGCTACAAGGCTGCTTAAGAGGGTCCTCCGTAACGTGTGGCCCTCTTTGTTCTCTCCCAGCGTCCAGGATGTCTCATCTCCATCCAAGCACTTCGAAAGTTGTGTGCAGCTCGCTGAGCGCCTTGCAGACTGCTATCATGCTCGTCGCCGCTTCACCAAGGAGGAAGATATGCGTCTGCGCATCTACCATGCCACCAGGCGAACCAGAAAGGTAGATGATAAGCTGAGAGAGCATGTCACTACTACGTTGCTCAATTTCCTTCAGAGCACAGGCCAGGATGACACGGTGATTAGCATTCGTCAAGAGGTTCTCCATGATTATAAAGACCATTATGGTCCTGAGCATCCCTCAGTTATCAAGATGCTCTGGCAACTGGCTGAATTGACAACGCCACGCCCCATCGCTGTTCATTACTACCAGGAGATCATTCGTACTCTCAACAAGAATCTTGACACCAGCAAGCCCGAGACGTTTGAGCCCATCAACATTGTTGCCACTGAGCTCTGGAGCAAAGGCCAGCCATCCGATGCCCTGCCTTACTACAGGCTGCTGTTCAACACATTCCAGAGGCAACCTGATGTTGATTCGTGTCTCAAAGATCCCAAGTTTGTGCAGGAACTTTACACTCGCTACACCCACTGTCTTCGTAGCATCCGTAGCGAGTTTGAGGTTATTCACAAGGTGACCGTTGAGTACCAGTCCCAGTGTAAGACGGTGTTTGGCGATAAGTCGGACATCAAGATTCAGGCAGACTTGACACTTGCAAAGGTGTGCCAGGAGTCTAAGCGTTACGAGCAAGATGCTATTGCCATCTACAACCAGCTTCTCAAGATCGACTCTAACATCATCAACCGAGACGAGATCTCTGCCACGCTGGACTCTATGTATGAGGATCAAGCTGACGTCGCCACCTCGGCAGCTTCTGAGACCATGTCTTCTACTCAGATGGCCCGCGTGACGAAGGTCCTCCGAACGCGAATGACTTCCATCCGTGAGACTTACGGCTGGGCGCACAAGGAATCTCTATCTAAGCTGTCTGAGGTAGTCAGCCTTTACAGCAGGCAGCAAAACATGGACATGGTATTGTCCGAGCTGAAAGAGGCAACAATCAATGTCTTGAGAACCGAAGCTTCGTCAGCCCGCTTGATCGATGCTGCTTCGACGATTGTCTCAAGCTACATCTCGACGAATCAGGTCCACAAGGCTACTGAGCTCAAGGAGGAGCTTTACCGCCAAATGGTCATGAAGGATACTTCCAAGGCATCGTCGTTCAACTTTGATGTGTCTACTCAGGGTCGCGAAAGTCTGGCCTTCTTGGCTCGCTTTGAGTACAGTCTCCGACGCACTTCTGCCACTCTCAACGACATCCTCGCTGAGATGACGGCACAGTACTTCTACTTTGAGGAGTTCAGAAGGCTGCAGAAGGCCAAGACTTCTGACTTCCATGGTATTTCTGTTGCTGCTTCTCAACTCTACCAGAGTCTCATTACCGATGGTCGTGAGACTCCTGCTAACCGCGTGTTTGAGGAATATGCAAACTGCTTCCGCGCCACCGAGGGCAAGCGCGTGAAGCTCACCGACTCTGCTCAGATCAATGCATTCCTTCGTGCCCTGTTGCAGCACTTGAGCACCCACAAGTCGAGGAATTTTGTCCGCTCTGTTGGTATCGCTGGCTATGATAATGTGGTGCAGCTTCTCAAAGCTCAGAGATATGACATTGCATGCGATCTTGCGCTTGCATGCTTTACTTATATCTCAGCCCATGAGGCCTACCATAGCCCTACTGTGGCTAAGCTTGTCCTGATCCTGGGCATGACGATTGCTGGCCGAGACTTGACGCCTCAGCCTGACGCAGCAAGCCGCAAGGCTATGCTGGACACTTCTGGAGTCATTATCAAAGATGTCCTTCACGTTCTTAGTGATCTCAACATCAGTCTTGAGCAGATTGACTTTGATCACCTGAACAGCCTGATTGCGCTTCTTGGTGAACAGCAGGACTTCCAGACACTTGTGTGGCTCCTCGACATTCTCTGGAACAGTCGTGAGGCTCAACGCAGCTGGCCGTCATCTGTCACCTTTGGACTCGGAAAGCGCTTCATCCTGGCTCGTTACCTTGTCGGCGACTCCATTGCCGCTGTTCGTCTTGCTGAGGATATTGTGTACAACTGTCGACGAGTACATGGTGCTAGCCACCCAAGTACTCTCCAGATGTCCATCTTCCTCACCCAGCTGTACACTAGCATCGCCCAGCGTTACCAGAGTCAGAAGACCGGCGGCGATATGGCCAACAGGTACTACCGCAAGAGCGCGAGTGTGCACGAGAATATTCTCCGGGCTTTCACTGATCCTTCCTATGCCGACATGGATTCTGGTATAGACAACATGTGTGCCGATGATGTCTTTAGTCACAGCTCCCAGCTCACCGCAGGTCTCCAAAGTGAGAGTTTCTCAAACACGGAGAGTGTTCGTCAGCACTTTCAATTCCTCAAGTTAGCCATCCAACGTCTGGGTGACTGGCCCAAGGACTACAACGAGTACCAGCGTCTGAGCAACGAGATTTTCCAGGCATACGGTGAAGCGTTGAAGGGTGTTCAAGGTGTGGACAAGTGGGATCTGAAGAAGTTTGGATCTGGCAAGGCTGAGAGCAACGACGATCTTTTAGATATCAAGATTAGTGATTGGAAGCTTGGTGACGTCTGGAGTGATGCCAGAGCTGAGAATGAGGAGGAATTGTAGATGTGCGAGGGTCTCTGAAGCATATTTACTAAGTCGCTGTAAAATTGGGTAGTTAAGTAACTGAGAAAGTGCATACCTGCTAGATACTTATTATATTTATTGAGATGCTGAAATTCGTCTGCTGATTCCACTTATTCCAAGCAATTTAACTACCCGAAATCACCATTTGCGTCCCAGTGGCCCTTTTTCATCGTTTCATTATACAGCCATATAGGTCGAGGCAACGAGTGTCATCTTAACGTTGCCAGCAGTAGAGATTGTCATGAAAAGGAGACGGCGCATGGAACATACATCTGACGCTCATGTTTCAGGACTCGAACTCATTACATCAATCTTGCTGTTCAGCAAATGTCTTTGCTTCTTCCCAAGTCATGAAGTTGACAAAGATCCATCGCAAAATTTCTCCAGCGACCTCCCCTTTACACCGAAAACATTCTTTCTTGGGGCTTATTCTCACAACAAGAGGCCCCAAAACTTTGTATTCTTCATCGATAACAGCATACATTTCAGGGTCCTGATTGTTGTCTTTTGCTTGACTTGGGTGCATGTTCTCGATATGGGTCAGGGTTCGGATTCCGGGCTTGAAGGCTTTGTAATAATGATCCCAATTGTCTTCATCCTCTTCATTTTCATCGAGATCATCATCCACCTCATCGTCCCCTTCATCCTCCAATTCGCTCTCTCCAGACTCTTGCTCATTCGAGGTTCCAGTGCCATCCTCCCCATCATCATTTGCATCAAACTCAACCTCAGTGTCCTGGTCATCATCAACTCTCACGTACACTTCGGAGAGGCCACTGTTCAGCTTCTCAAAGGCCTCATCGAATGTTTCTTGATCCGAGATCAAGTTATACACTGTAAAGCGTTTCCGCGGTACGGCTTCTGGAAGTGCATTCTCGCTTATCTGCCTCGTGGTATACCAATCGTCGTTGGCAATGGAGAGGGACATGAGTTCATCGCGCTTCTCTTCGATTGGACCACGGACAGCGTCATTGAACCCATGGTACTCGTCTAGTGCGACAAGAAGAACACCTCGACTGTGAAAATCAGCCGAATCAATAACAATAAATAGTCTTGGGTGTGTTTCGCTGGTTTCGGTGACAGGTGTAGTATTTCGGTGATGTTGAATCAGTTCTTGTGTTGTTGCTCCAGTGTGTTGCTCGATGTGAACAGAGCTGTCGCCATCAGCTTCGGGATGCACAAGAAATGGAAGAACGTGGTCACGGGTCACATTCGGGATGGTTATGTATGCTCTAAACTCTGCGAAATCCCCATGCTCGTCAAAAGACATTGGCTCGTTGTCGGACATGACGGTAATTGGAGCGGCGTATTGAAGCACCTGAAGTACCCAGACAAAGGATAGAAAAGCAGAGACGGGTTGATACTAAAAGATATAGGAAAAGGAGAATTTGGAAGCACATGGTCGGGCTATATACGCCTGTTGGTTAGCTGTTTAATTATGAAGCATTGCATTGAATTGTTGGTAGGCTGCAAAATCTTTCACGGGGATTTCCATTGTGGGAAGTAAGGTTTCATCTACCTTCGACAGAGCTGACTTTACTCATTCTTGGCATCATCCGACAGATACCGATAAATACAAGCGGATGTGAGAGGCCTGCCTGAAGTTGTGCAGGGAACCCCAGGCCACAGAAATGGCCCAGACATAAACTCACAACTCAATGCCATGTGATCGCTGGAGTGGAAAACTAGAACCAACAAACTTCAAATGATGCCTAAATACCCCCACGTTTGCTTTAACGTATTGATTTGTTGAGTGCCTCTGTATCGTTCAAGTGAATCACGGATCCCCGCCGAGACAACAGTAGTCTGTTCATGTATGGCAGGAAATCAGACCTGCCACAAAAGTCTCTCGAAGTTGTTGATCTGGTACCCTAGTCTTAGATGCATTACGTTATTTGTTTGCTTGATGACAACACTCTTCCAAACACCACCGAACCAGGTCAATACCACACCAAAATCAAGCCCAGTCATCATAGTCCGGAATATTCTCCTCATAAAACGTCTCCTCCACCTTCGCAAACCCAACCTCAGCACCATCGTACGGCCAAGGCTCGCCACCACCACTGACAAAAAGAGCGAAGCTAGCTCCTGTGAACACGAACCAATCTTTGGGTGGTATAGCTAGCCAGGAAGATGGGTAGTCGGTAATCCATGAGGTGCTTTCTCTGCCCAATTTATAGCCAAGGCTGTATTGTAGAGGCTCCGCCCTGATCTGAAGGGTGAGGTCTTCGGGAATGGCAGACGCGTTGAGAGGAATTTCTTGCTCCTATAGCCGTAATGTTAGTTTTGCCAAACAAAAAAAGAATTCTAGATGTCAGGCTCAGCTCACAGTCAGGGTCTTGTTAAACAGTAGATCAGCATAGACACAAATACCCGTCGCATTTGCACATCCCCGGATTCCAATGTCAAAGTGCTGTAGTTCACTCAGATACGATGAGATACCAACAGACTGACGCGGACCCAGAGTCTTCTTCGTCGATAGCAACGTCGCAGAAAACGTCATGTTGAGTGAAGTCTGTTTTCGTAGGATAGCTGCGGGAGTGTCACGCTCACTTAATCCGAAAACATTGGGAATGAATGATATTCCGTAACGGCTCTGAGCTTTGCTCTTGGAAGGCTTTTTCCTCGACTGCACTTTGAAATTCTTGGTGTACGGCGTTCGAAGCTGGTACCAAGAAGAGCCCAAGGTCTTTCGGGAGAAGTCATCCGTGAAGGGCTTGGGGATTGCTGGTTGATCTGGGGCTTCGCCAAAGCTGTCACTCAACTTGATCGGACGGCCATTGTTGATCACTGGCCAATCATCCTCCCATTTAACCGTAGCCAAGAATCCCTCGCGACCTACAGTTTTGTTCAGTAAATACTCTCACTTTTCAACGAAACTTAAATGGGACCTGGGCTTCATCTGTGATCCCACCATGACTTACCGAGAGGAGAAGACCCATTGATATTACGTCTAGCCAGAAATGATGCATACCATTCACCGTCGGGACCCTCAGCAAAAGTCGCATGTCCGGTAGACTGCACCGTCAGGTTCTCCAGTCCTGGCGCGCCATTGTAAAGCAAAGGATTTCCAGGCGCAGGGTCCCAGGGTCCCTCAACAGAGCGGGAGCGCGCAATAGTAGCCCGGTGAAGTGCATCCGTGCCACCCTCAGCTATGAGAAGGTAGTAGTAACCATTTCGATAAAACATCTTGGGACTCTCTGGTCGGGCTGTGTTGGTTTGCGGAAGAGTTCCGTTCCACAGCGAAATGTAAGGACCTGCGCATCTTCCTTTGTCGAGGTTTATCTCGCATTGAGTTATTCCCCAAAGTCGATCAAAGTTGTTATTTGGCGCCATCACAGCAAGATATGTTTTATTGGAGACGGGGTCCTGGAACAATGAGGGATCAATACCCCAAGGGTCGGCCCAGATGGGATTTGACCAGTGAACTAAATCTGATGAGGTTTGGTAGTAAATCCTGGGCCAGACTTTTGCGACGGGGTCATATGTCCATCTTGTCATTGAAGCCAAGTAGAACAGGTCTCCAATCTTGGAGATAGTGGGGGCCCATACACCAGCCGACGTTGGTGTTCCGTACAACTGAAGTTGATCAGCTGTTACCTGAGCATGCGAGAATAGTTCCCAGTTGGCGAGATCATCACTCTTGTAGATTGGAGTACCTGGGAAGTACTCAAACGATGATGTTGCGATATAGTACGACCCGTCGTGATACAGAATCGAAGCATCAGGGTTCCATCTTTATTCAAGTCAGCCTTTGACACTTTTTTCTGAGTTCAAAGTCAGCAGATTGGGGATGTTCCGTTTACCCTGGAATAACTGGATTGCGTATAGCCAGCACGGAGGGAATCAGCAATGAGAGTAGGCGTAGAGCGAACATGATGTATCACTGCTCTTGTGACTGGGAACATCAAGTTGCTGACAGAGTGAAACTTTTAAGCAGGAAAACGAGCGGTGTATTTATATTACCCAAATGTTACTGTTTAACCTTGAAAACCATAACAGGTTGTTCCTCTCACTTCCCCAGGTCTGATCTGCGTAAATGAGCTAGCATGGGTGACGTACCGGATCAATCTCCGTTACTTGCCCCGACTCTCCAGGCACATGCCTTGGCATGGTATGATTGACATGACGCTTCGGGCAAGAGGTGATATTATTTGGTGGGACAGTAGATGTTCCAAGTTACCGCAATTAATCAATAGGTTTGCTAAGATGTGCCAGGAGTTCGATGCCATTATCTCGTGATCTCAGATAAAAGAGTTTGGGTTGTGTAGGGTACGCTCATCGATCTCAAGCGCCTACACAGCTAGCTGCAACAGGATAATAGTAAATAACTTTGGCATGCATTATAATTTTATGTTCTAGTTATCAATTAAGAGAATTTGCTACAGCAATATCAGGTACCTGATTCCAGAACATAACCAATATAAGGATGTCCACTAAGCACATCTGTGTTCCTGAGCGCATTTCTCATTCTTCACATGTACTACATAGTGTTCCAGCAAGATAAAGCTATTTATTATAGAATACCTGACGATTGACTGGCATGGATAGGTCCATTGGGGATGTCTTGGTAAACAACTAATTCAGAAGCCTGTCTGATTCATGTGCGTAAAGGCTGCCTTTGCGGAATTGCAATTAGCCAAAGGATTGAAAGGCCGTTGAGTCCCTGCGAACTAAAGTTGCGGGGATTGGGTTTGACGACACAATTGGATGAACTCAGAGCTTCATCGGGCAAAATGGCGGAGACCTGCCGACAACCCTGGCCACAGAAAATGAGGGGAAGTTCGTGTTGACTACAGTAAGTGACGACGGGCTTTCATCCATAATCCTACGCCGTCTGCTTTTCCAGTTTGAGGTGAAGGGCCAGAAATCGTATGAGCTTGTATAGACGTAACGAAGTTGACGATTCAAGCGACTAGGCTTGCAGATTATCAAAATTGTAAGTGAAAGACGTAGACAAAATCAGATGACAAAATGATTTATATCTTAATAGTTGAACGATGGCCTGTGTCCACTCAAGAAGCTACGTACAGAAGTGAACCCAAGGCAGCAATGGATCAATGGTAGAGGCGTGGTTTGAAGGATGGATACACTATTATTCTTTTCATTATGAATATCAAACCATAGTGTGATAAAGAGGTGAATGCCATCGCCGTACAGGCTAGAGAGTATCTAGTGTGGGTGGCAATGAACAAGTTGAACAAAAATAGCTTAAGCTGTTCATCCATGTTGAATGGAAGAGAATCGTAGATGTGCAGAGCTTGGTGTTGAATATTGTGCTCACAATGGTGAGCAAATGGATGGATGATCATGAACGATGGTATCCATGTTGATATAAAGCATCATGGGTCAACACGAGTATCGCCAGTGATAGTGCTCAGTGTGCTACGGGCAACTGGGACATTCAAAACTTGGTCTTGGGTGCCCACCCCACCGATAAGCCCCTGGCCGCAACATAGCAGCAAAGAGCAATAGCATAACTCAGGCCTGAGAACAGTACCAACGCTGTCCAGCCCAAGTCTCCCTCGCCCAGGCTGAGCAGCGCACCGCCAATAGGTACACTGCTCAACGTGCCGAAGCTTGCGATCATGCATGCTGTGGCGAGGTTTCTCCCAAACTGTTGAGGGTGGCAGAACTGACTGAAGCAGACAGGGATGAGTCCAAGGTTACTTCCACTGGCAAATCCAAAGAGAATGCAGAATGCCACCAGGACACTAAAGTTTCCGCGGCATGGCAGCCAGAGGCTTAGGACAGTGATGGCACAGAGACTGATGGTAACGATGATGACGTTGAAACGACCAACTCTGTCAGCCACCAGTCCTGGCAGGAAACGTCCCAAAACAGACCCGGCGTTAAGGAGCGAAAGTAACATGGAGGCATCCTTGGAACTGATGTCGTGGGCAAGGGCATATGAAATGATGTATGTGATGGGCACAAAAAGACCCCATTCCATAAAGAAAAAACCTCCACATGTGATGGAGTATCGTATATCCCGAAAGATAGAAAGGTCGGGCCATATCGACTTTTTGCCGTCAATTTCGGCATTCTGGATGCATGATCTGCTACGAATGAAGAGATTCGCAGGGATTGAAAGTCCAATCATAATGAAGCCAAGTATACGGCAGGCCCATGGAAAACCAACACCGTCGTCACTGAGCAGTGGTTGCAAGATCAATGGAAAGATGATGCCTCCGAAACCTCCGGCCGTGGTAGCAATACCAGTGGCAAATCCTCGCTTCTTGTCAAACCAGTGGGTAATGGCACCATACGCGGGGGCATTGAGTAACGCACCACCAATGCCGCCTAGGATAGAGTAGGTGAGCATGATTTGGTAGTACGCTTTGATAGGGTTAGCGACATTTCCTACAGACATTGATGACAACGTACTCTTGGAGATGCTTAGCAGCATCAGACTTGCAACAACACAAGATGTGCCAATGGCAATGAGCAACCTCGGACCATATCGGTCAAACAAGGGCCCAACCTGAACGCCTGCAAAGAAGACGATGAAGAGATAGAGACTGAAGATCCAGCCAATCTCAGAATGGTTGTAGTCGGATAACTGGTGGGTTTTGAAGTACGATTCAAAGACGGCAGAGGTGTTGATCAGGCCGTATATGACGCCCATGGCGCAGAACGAACCGAAGACAACAAGCCATGCTTTCAGCCCGCCGTCCGGATACTCAAAGTCATCGTCAATGGTTCTGTGAGGTGGACCATGTTGAGTGTTGTCCACAGCAGAAGCGCGTTTCTCGACTCCCTCTCCTTGACGAGTAGCCTGGTCACCGTGAGATTCGAGTCTTCCTGAAATAGGTTGGTTGTTTAGGCAGGTGTCCTCTGCATTGTCAAAGACAAGCGGCATACGGTGGTTTATCGGGGTTCAATGTGTTTGCGTAGCCCAATGATCAAAGTCAATGTTGTGGAAACTTGGGGTGGGTTGTGGAGAGAAAAATTGGGTTGATGGAGCTAAGCTTGGCGAGAATGGGTTTTTTTTTTTTTTTTTCAAGTCGTATCGGAAATTCGATGATGCGAGGATTATGTAAAAGGCCAAGCATTGGAAGTGGACTACTTATTGCGTAATGAAATGAAATAGATTGACTGTTGACTTCCAGAAATGGAATTGTTAGAGTGCAAGGAGAAGTTGAAGACTCGTATTTGACTGTGTCCTATCTCGTAAGGGATGCTACGAATGCACAAAGGTGATGAAATGCCCAATCTCGTAAGGAGTAATCTATGTAGACTCTATGCTCTATCCAGGATTACTCCGAGTTTTGTGGAATAGTGGCCGTTATGCAGATTGCCCATCCATGTTCAGACAGATCTCGCCTCAGCTATTGGCCGACAGCCAAGCTGAAATTAGACGGAATACTCACAGTACGCTTTTTACTTGGAGTCAACGATCAGGCCCGATAGCTGTGATTCTTTGATCAGGTCAAGGTGTTACAGTGTTCCCAAATCATCCACTTCAAGTCCAAGAACTCTCCAACCAAGAAACATTTGAGTTTGCTTACACGTCTGTATTCTATGGTTTCTGACGCATATACTAAAGCACAGCCATTTTGGTCCAGAATATAGTTCAATCAAGCGTATATGTATTCATTTATGAGTGATGCACTGCCTCAGACAAGTTTTCCAGGGAACTAGACCCATCACTTATCTCCGAACCTTGCAGTATAAATACCTAATATATCAACATCCCCCTTACCAACCTAAGCCGGAAGCACAACATATCCCACTCTCAGTCACCTTCACCAGATACCCAACATCAAAGATATTATCCCAATGTCCAAAGAAATCATGAGATCTATTCTGAGAATTTTCCATTCTGGAAAGGAAGCAGCTTCTGCTAGTTCTACAAAAGAAGGTCCGTACACAGCTTCCATGTCTGGGCAGATCCACTCCACGCGAACCAACGCATCATCATGTGTCAAGGCAAATACAGCCTCGTACCTGAATATCTTTGGCAAGAGTACTTTAGCTGATAAATGACCCCTCTAGACCCTTCAGATAGTCCCGACTCCCCCGAGATACGGCTTGATAAGCAGCTAGCAGCCCTCGATATAACCAGACCAACGTACGAATTGTTACGGACCGACGATACGAAGCTATTGAAGCTATCCATATTGGAACAGACTTTGGACCCCTTGGTGGCATCATCCATTTACAATATATACCTGAGCCCCATCTATCGACTCCCCGATGAGCTCATTTTGATCATCTTTGAGAGGCTCTTGGATCAAGGCGCGAAACCTGCCGCTGTTGCGTTCTTCCAAATCAGTCACGTCTCTCGCCGATTTCGAAGAATCATACAAACTCCCCAACGGAAGATGCATCGGCCTGAAGGTCCGGAGAAATGCACCTGCCTATTCCATGAGGACGAAATGCATCTTAATTGGAATAGACGCAGTCCGCATTCACGTATTTGCCCCGCCAGCAGTTTTCCAGCATGGTTGAACTCTGGACTATCACCCTATTATCGGAGGGATCATCTATGTTCTAGATGCCAGCAAGGCTGCGAGACCCGAGTAAACACTGGCCAGTCCATCGTCTGTAAATTTACATCACCAAAATCCCTGAAATGGCTTTACTGCTCCGAGTGTGCCATACACCACCCAGAATCCTGTTTCTCTCCACTCCAAAGGCAGAGACCAGGAGGGAGGTTGTGTATCGGCATGGAGGGCTATGTACGACTCTGTCAGCACGAAGTAATACGTATGCAGGATATCAAGGATGCCTTGGCAAAGATCAACAAGGCGATTACTTCTACCTACCTTCTGACGATCAAGGGATGCAAGGACCCAAGTCACTCCCACAGCTGCAGGGAGGCTGACGTAGGACCGATAGCTTTCCTGCAAATCTGTGATGCCAAAGCCACACGCCTCTACCTCCAGTGGTCAGCGCATACGGGTCCTATGCCTTTCCAAGAGGATGGGCGGTATGACGCTCGTGATATAAGAGCAGCAATCCAGGAGATACGCTTGTGTGGTGGCCAGTACATCAAGCCTCAAAAAAGGCCTGGGCATTTACCAGAAATGGAATGTTTTCCCCTTTCCCGAGGCTGCAAATGCCTCAAGTTTCAAGGCGCGAATGAAGACGGGCCCCTGTCCGCAGACGATACTGGCTGTTTTCCAATCTGCCACAAGCGGGTGATGGTCTACCACGAGCAGGCTTGCTGGTCAACGCTATGTGACCCAATTCGCATATACAAATGCAATCGATCGCCACCGCGCAAAAAGCTCAGGTGTTTGTTGTTCTTCTACCAACGAGCGATCACCTTGTATGAGAATCTAAGGGGTACTGGCACTGCAATTGCCCATAGTTGGTTCCATGCTCTGGACAGGGAGTCTTATATTTGGGACGGGGACGATGGTGCTGCTGAGACTTGCGATGACCCATCATGCCAGAACTACTACCAGGTAGCGGACAACCTCATACATCACGACAAAGACATGTACAGCAACGAGGCTTAACACCGGTTAGTTGCAAATATGCCATGATTCTTTCTCAAGTCACAGCTGTTAAACATTTAGGCAGCCTTAGCTAGATGTAGTATAGAGTGTCCGCTCTGCTAAACATCATATTCACATATCCAAACAGATAGACCATATTGGAGTTCTTATAATCCCACTCACAGTCATGACTTAGGTGGTTGCATGAGAGGACATGGAAATTTGAGGCGTGGGTAAAGGTCACGCAGGCAAGGATAACATATGTCTCAGTCATGAATAGTTGAAGACATTCATTTGTGTTAATGATTCTTCTCTACTACTACTGTCTCGACACAAACACCATTTCCAGGAGTCGTGGAATTGAAGACAGACTCCGTAACACATCCAGTCATGAAATATCACTTAAACGGAAAGTTGATGTCGGACAGAGCATTTGATATCGGCACCTGGAGGTAGGCCCATGCTGAGCCACAGTGGTTCAGCAAGCAAGCATGCCCCACGTGAGGCGCGACAAACCACTTTCATCCCGTTGTCAACGTCATGATTACAGCCGTGACAAGTTTCCCCTGAACATCACATCAAATTGACTTGCGAGCCATCATGTCTTCTGAGCAAGTTTTCTCCACAGAACTGCTAGATAAGTTGACGTGTCATCAGGAATTGTACCTGGGCGGAATGATTCGAAATATCTCACTTCCTCACAGATCAGATGCTCCTCAAAAGCCAATTTGCTCATCAATTGGACGACTGGAGGTTCTACCACCGGAGCTCCTCACGTTTGTACTTGATCTCCTTGACTTTCAGTCCTTGTCAAGGCTTATGAGGGTGTGCCGTAAGACCAAGGTTATAGTCCAGTCTTTTGCTGCCTACAGGGAATTGATGCAGTATGCGCCAGATGTGCTCGTGGCGTTGGGGAGGACTCGACTGTTACGGTACCACTCTGCTGCATTGCTTCAACAGACGCTCCGGACAAAGACATGTGTCTCTTGCTTGGGTTCTGGCGCTTTTCTTTACCTACCGACCTGCGAACGAGTATGTTTCGAATGTCTTCACCGAAATATAGCCCTACGCATGACTACGCTTAGCATTGCCCGCAAATGTTTCCACTTGACCGATCGACAACTCAACAGCATCCCCATAATGCGTAGTATTCCGGGCATTTACGGTGTCATGTTCCGCGTTTGCCGTCGCAGAGCCGTACTGCTAGTCAGTGTCAAGCACCTCAAACAGCTCGCAATCGACGTACATGGATCTGCCGACAACATTGCAAAGCTCATGCCGACAGATACCCTTGAGAACATGTCTTTACGCGATTTCTGGATCTTCAAGCGATTTTACGAGGCGCCGCTCGAACCACCAGGCTGTGATATGTCGCAGATGCCAGAGAAGTCCAATCTGGTTGAGGATGACTATGGCGGTATGGCTTCCATCCGCATGCCTTACGTGACTCGAGATAGAGCAGATCGCGGGCGGGTATGCACAGGGTGTTATCTGATCAACAACTTACATTCGGCAAAACTGCTGCCCGCAGAAGTCCTGGAGAACCTCGCTCCAGATGGCCTTCGTTCATATCAACCACTTCGCGTGTTCGTGACCCGTCTACACTTCCAAGACGACTTCAAGGAGCACGTTAGATCTTGTTATGGGGTAAAAAGAATCATAGAGCATTGGAAAGCACAACAAGCTTATTAGTGTAGTGGGAAGACTGGTCGACACAATGCGCAGAGATTAATTACACCTACTAGATTGCATCCCTGCAACAGATACGGTGGCCATCGTCGAATTGTGTAGAGTAAGCCTGAATTACTGTTACATATTTCTCAGAAGAGCTTCAAAGAGGATCAGGTGTAAGAGCAACCCGACATTGGTCTTATCCTACGAGTCTGATACCACCATCTAAAACTGGCTACATGTTCGTCTGTACAAGGCGGTTTGGTTCGAAGCAGAACTTTTGCGATATATCGTTGGTAATACTATCATCCCTATCAATCCTGTCACTATGCAGAAACGGTTTAGAGTCCACCTTGCCTCAGTCCTATCAACAAATCACTGGCTAGATTGACCATGGATAGGCGTGCCGCTCGCTTCCATAAACACTTTTGCCAGGACGTCAACCAGATGCAAAAGTGAGTCATGATCCGATCCTGGAACAGTCTTCGACTCAAAGTCCAAAACATCTTCCACATTCCCAAGTTCTGGATTTTTCCAACAACTCTCCACATACTCCTGCCCCTTCTTCCCGATCATGGCATCTTCTTCAGCAAAGTAGGCTCTGACCTTGAGTGGTTGGCTCTCACTGCCAGCTGGTACCGCACCTTTCCTCTCCTTTTCACTACGCACAAGTTCTTTGACAAATTCGTCATAGTCTGCGCAGCTTCCCCAGGACCAGTTACTCTTCTTCAAACATTGCAGTGCTTCGCTGTTGGCGCCAAGGGTACTCTCGTCGAACATGCCCTTGAAAACCTGCTTTTCTACCTCGGTCTGCATGTCTCGGGACATTCCATAGTCTCTTTCGATTATCTCACGGCTCTTTTCGACTTCAGAGGTATCCTGGCTGCCATTGATACCCGAGACCATATGCGTGGCCTTGGTGACCGCCGCACCGCTGGATGCAAGCACGGGACCGGCGGTAAGGAGGAAAAATTGGGGGATGAGATTCCAGATGCTGAAAGCAGATACAGGAACACATCTTGCGAGTTGCATCGATGTCACTTTGGAGTGTGTTGGGTCAACCCATGGCGCTATGTTAATGTTAGCGATCGAAGGTGCGCTGGAAGCAGCCTGAATGAGTGATGGTACCTAGTAAAGCCACAAATGGTCTTGTTGGGTGAAGAATATCGCGACACTGTGCCAAGGTGTTTAACGAAAATACTGTCCCGGCACTATGAGACATGAGAGTAACGTGAGGGATGGCCAGATGCTCCAAAAGACGGGAAACCAGTTCAACCCAGGTTGACACACGTTTGTCAAGCGGGACGTCGGTTGATTTTCCCATGCCGGGACTAGATCAAAATAATTCGAGTTAATCAACCAGCGCACAACCACGACAACGGACGGTGATTGACCAACCGATCAACAACGAGAACACGAACACCATGCTTCTCGGCAATCACATGGATGAATACCCCCAGATATCTGGACGCATACATGCCCGGCATGAAAAGGACCGTTGGGGTCTGCGCTGATCCTTTGGAGCCGGGAGTTTGGCCGACATCTGCATAACTGACGATGAGGTCTTGGTCGTGATTGCTACTGGCAGGAAGCGTAAAGGTATGGTGAAAACGAGGATTGGAAACATATGCTGACGCTTGAGAAGTGATGGATTCTGAAATTGTAGACATGATGGCACAGCGTGGGGATGCGTTGATGAGATAAGGCGGGAGTTGAGGGTGGTTTTGGTAATTACAATGTTTTGTTTAGCTGTCTACAAGGCTGACGACGATTGAGGTGAAGGATGAACTGATATGGAGCCATAAAGCACGTGGGGTAATCAAGAGCGCCAGGAGAAACGGAATGCAGTGTATTTTTAGACTCTGCCCTGCCTCTGGGCGTAAGAATCATGTCGTCAACAATGGCAAAGATTGGGTGTTGAGTCTCCTGTTGTTTTCTTCACCCGCCAACAGGGGCTTGTCTTGGCCTCTCCAAACATCGGAACTCGGCATTGCTCACTGATAAGGGTCTGTCTGAAGAATGCAACACTCCACATCACTCATCTGGCACCCTGTGAAGATGATCCTGCGCTACAAGTTCGGCACACTCAATGCCATCAGCGGCACTTTTAAGTCTGAACAATCTCCCAGGCAACTCTTCTACAATGAAGAATAACTCTGACGGAGTAAATCCACGTGCGATGACATAAACTCGATCATTTATGCTGAAGGGGTACTGCCGAAATCAATCAAGTCAATTCAAAAACGCAACAAGTTTTAGCGGTTACTCAGGCGCTCACCTCTGCTTCCTTGTCGGTTTCAATGCGACGAACGTAGGATTTCCACCTATTTGTAAGGTCCTGAGTTTGTTAGATATCATCTAAATTATGAATCTCAACAGGCATACTTGCTTGGGACTTAACAGAAGCCATCCTCTCGATTTGAGACTTGGAAGTGTTGGATCGTATGAAGCCTACCAGCCGCGTGAGCAGTCGGTGTCCGAAAAAGAAGAAAAAATGTGCCGGGAGCTGGAAACCAAACACACAACGAGGGCGACGTTTATCAGCTTGTTTAACAGAATATTTGCCAGCCCACTCCCAAATGAATACGCACAGTCAGCGTCAATGATAACTAAATATGCAAGGCATCCATGAGCTCAGCCGACAGCAACCTAAACAGGGCACATACTCAAAGAGCCAGTAAATGTTAAGAGGATGTATTAGGCAAATGAAGTGGTGGCTCAACTTCCACCAGTGAGGAGTGAGGCAGACTTGTGACATTGTTAATCCTGAGAATTGCACATTGGTAAGGATTTAAGCAGCTGACTCTCATGCAGACCCTGTTGGCATATGCTGTCGCCTTGTTAATTCTGTTACAAATCTCATCACTAATCGAATTAAAAGCAACTAGGTTCATACATGGATCACAAGATTGATGCCATGATTTATCCGCCGCATCGCCCAGGAAAACGATTTGGTAGCTACATACTTGCCATTATTCACAAATATCTGCTAACACCTTCGTAGTTGAGGATTATCCTCGTGGGTATCCATTACTGGCGGCATTCTTGTGCGTGGACGCAAATTTTACCATAGTGAAAAGATTTGATAATCTGCACATGAGATGCATTCTTGAACAGCAGGATGAACTAGCTGAGCTTGAGGCCGAGCTTGACAAATGCGACGACCATGAGGAAATTCAGATTAACCTCTGCAGTCGACGCCAAGATAAGAACCAACAACGACGGGAACTGTTGAATAAAATCCGCTTCAAGCTTAAAGACTATGGTAAGTGTGTTTAGATCCTTTTTTTTTCCCCATCTACATCACCAAGACAGCGCTGATGTGTATTGACACTCGTCGTTTATAGATGAATCATTAGCCAGCTTCTCCAACATCTTGAGCATGTCTCATGCGAAGCAGAGGCAGAAACAAAGCGTGCATTACTGGTTTCAACGGAACAAACCATTAGTGAAGTCAGAAAGCACAGTCTACAATCAATGTCTTGACAGGAATGACTATGTGTCGCTTGCCTTAAGACACGACGACAAAGCTCTCTTAGAGACCATGTTCGACAGCATTGTTCAAGTGTTTCCGAATTTAACAGCATATGTAAGTGTAACGTCCATCGCTAATCTGGTTTGTTTGTTTTCGCATTCACTCATCACTGTTGGATTCACGGTTATCCAGTTCAGCACGAGTAAGGTAAATTCACAGTGCTTCCCAAGCTCCAGCATAATATCTAATTGATGGTTTTATACATCCAACAGCTTAACACGAGAGACGGCTCCATTGTCTTGTTTTCGCCCACATTCATCACAACTACAGCCAAAATGCTCCTCGGAGTTTTCATGTCCATGTGGATCATGTTGCCAATTTTGATCCTCTACTGCATCACCAGCCACGTTGGTCGTGTCATCATTTTCGCATTCTTTACCATTTCTACGTCCGTCATCGTTGTTGCCTTGACCAACATAACAAAGCCAGACTTGGTACTGGCCTTGGTAACGTAAGGATGCGCTAAACAAATCTGATAGTACTAGAAAGAACTAAGTTTGCATAAATCTAGTTACACTGCGATGTTGGCAGCCTTTCTTGCGGTTGAGCACTCTTCGTGAAGACGGGGATACACGTGCTGGCGATAACCGGAGACAAGACTGAGACAAGTTTACACATGTATCTCAATAAAGATTGGTGCTGTGGCTATATAGAAAGGCAGAATTAACATGAACAAATAACCCAAAAACCACGTCGTTGTTAGGTATGGTGAATAGGCGAAGGCGTGATGGTGAGCCAGAAAAATTCTGGCGTGAGTAACTCATCCCTCCAGGGCATTACCGGAGCCGAACCAAGCTTGCCAATGACATATCCGCCGGCCTTGGTTGCAAATTCAAGAGCAGCTGGGATGTTTAAAGCAAACGAACCTGACCCGGACCCTGAGCAATCCAGTCCATCATCATCCAGGGTACCCCTACCCATTTGTCTCAGGATCTCAACAGCGTAGGCACCGATGAAGGCGTCGCTGGCCCCAGTCTCGTCTTTGGGACTGTCCACCATTGCTTTCGCAGGAAAGAAGAATGTCCTTTGCCCTTTCTTGCCGAGTCTATCCGGAGACTCGAGATAAGATGCAAGAACGCCGTGACGGCCGAGTGTCACCACCACACAGTTTGCTCCAAGTTGGTGAAAGTAGTCGCAGTGGGGTAAAAAGCGCTCCTGGACCTTGGCCGCAGAAAAGTCCTCGTCGGACTCCTCGTGCGGTTTCATCTTGTTCATGCAGATGCTCTCAAGACAGTCTTGGTTCAAGATGAGGTGGTCAACCTGGAATATCTTGTCATGGTCATACAGCTCGACTTTCAGACCTCTGACTGGCGCCGCATTGAAGATGACTGGTATCTTGTTTTTGCGAGCGTATTCAATAGTCTGCAGCACAACGTCGAAGGATATTTCAAGATCAACCAGGATGATATTCGCGACCGGCTCCTTTTTGAGTTCTCTCTCTACCTCAGTCCAGGCTAGACCCTTGTTGGCACCAGGGTTATTCCCAATGGCCGGCTTGCCTTTCCGGTCGACTTTAATGTTTGCCGAGCCTGTGATCAACTCTGGATGCGTCTTGACCCCATTGACATCAATACCAGAGTCAGACAAGAACTTCTTGATCTTTTCGCCGCGAGAATCTTCATCTTTGCCGATGGCTCCGATCATGTGGACCTTGATGTCGACTGGATGTGCTCTGTCATAGGTCGACGACCGTCTTCTTGGCCGATTTTTATTGCTTGGTGAAGGAGCAGGATTCTGATGACTGGCGCGATGAATCGCCACCGCCTGGTTTACACCATGTCCCCCCGGGCATTTATGCTCCGTCAAGTACACAGTATGTGTGCCTTCGCGCTCATGGGCGTCGACAGTGTTGATGGTGTCCCAATTCAGAGACCCGACGACCTTGGAGACAAGCTGTTGACCAGTCATGATGAATTTGATGAATGTGGAACGTGGGATTTGGCTCTATGCAGATGATATAAGAAAGAATCTGGTACATTCTGATTATGAACCAAGATCAGGTGAGACCTGTATGAGTTTATGGTTAGAATGATCCACCGAAAGACAACTATTGTTCGCCTTGTGAGCACTGCAGGTGAGAAGTACAACATCTGCCTAGGCGCACTGTTCTAAAGAAAGAAGCACTCTATCCATGGCTTCGAGTCCATTGTGTCATATTGCGTTCTGCCTCTCACAATTACAAGTCTCCCAATGTCTCGACTTCCACTGCCGTCAGTGGCTGGTAACACCGAAGAGCTGGGGCACCTCCATTGGTAACTATAATGTATGACTTGAATACCACCTCACCCCAACCAACATCATTTCATCCAATCTGTGATCGTTCAGCCGGGGCTGAATAAGAAATTTGTGAAAATCATGCCGGTATTTGGCATCTGATTGACGTTGCATATGTGCTTACGAGCTGCTGAGTGTCTTGTGATCAAAAACATGTTCGGTTTTGCACATTATACATCCCTTTTTGATATCTTGATCCAATCTACATTTGTCTATCATACGCCACAAGAAGACTAGTCAGCCTTAGGTCAATTTAGCTTCCCCTTATGCATGAATTGATGAAATGAATCAGTGCCAACCACGCCTTGCAGGGTAACGGTGCGGGCGGTCCGTGAGCGAACCAACGGTATGCCCAAGGTGCAGAGGGGTTGCCTCCTCCCGGGAATTCGTACAGTTTCATGGGGATCATCAACAACGGATGAGAGCCAGTTATTAAGTAAGACAGAGAGTTTTATTAACACCCCGCGGGCTCTGCACAGTCACTGGTCACCTTTCAAATCAAACACGACTGTTCTCACCGCAGAGATTAGCTATGAACAACAGAATCATTCCCACCACTCGCTCGAGTCCTTTTGCACTGCTCGTCTCGTGGCGTGCTGACCCAGAACATGTTTTGCAGCCTGCGCTACGTGAGTTACTCGAGGCCAGATACGGCTACAAAACAGATGTTTTGATACTTGGCAATAAGAACCCCGAAGTCATTTTATCAGAGACTCTCAAATCCTCACTTGACAAACACGGGGAGAGCCACAATCCATTTATTCTTTACTACTATGGAGGCGGTTGCGAACGAGGGGGGAGGCTGTACTGGGAGCCGTAAGTGATCAATCGTCTCATGCGTGTCTGAAATCTTGGGATCTCTGAAGTTGCAATTCTTGCAGTAGATCCAGCGACTGTGGCTCTGATCGTATAGACTGGACTCGCTTGCGAAGCCATCATCTGGATCCGTTCCATCATGATGTCTTTTCTATTCTCGACTGCAATCATGGAGCTATCGAGACATCCGCTGAGAGAACTCCTCTCATTGCACACTATAAGCATCCCAAAACACGAGTTGGTAAGTTTGAGATCCTAGTACCAGATCAGTCTACAGGATTACCATCAAAAGACTTCACAAAGGCATTGTTTGAGAGCATGAGGGGACTTGCGAGTTCTCCGGCCTGCAAAAGGTTTCCAACGAAAAGATTGGAAGTGACTATGAATAAGTTACTCGGGGAGAAACGGTCAACCATTTATGACGTGAGATCAAGTTCAATGATCATGGAAATTGAGTGTTTCTCGGACGGGAATTGTCTTGCCGTGACACGGGCATCGGAATACTCATCAGTCATTGTGTTACCCTTTACATGGTCAAATATTACCGAATGGAAGGCGGTCGATGAGCTTGAAGAACTAAGGGATGTGTTCATTTCTCAGTTCAATTTCACCGTGCAAGACACTGTTGAGCTTTCCAATCATGGGAGTTGTCACCGATTCCTACGCTCTAAACTCTCTGACTGCATTAAGAGTCTTGGAACACGGGATCTCTTTATTGTCGTCTATAATGGTCATGCATATACTAAAGATCAAAATATGCTGCTTTGGTAAGTGAATCCCCCACACAAGTTTCTCGAAGATGTTCTGACTATTTACCACCAGTGAAAATTCAAAGACAAGCCACACCGTGAACTGGACTGAACTCACCCATAAGTTGAACACCGCCAAGTGCGACGTCGTGCAAATACTCGACTGTTGCCACGCTCTAAGTGGAACTAAAAGTCACGGCAGTGGCATGGGCGAAGAATGGCCCAGGGAGGCCACCGCGGCTGGAATGGGAACCAAAGAGCCAGAATTTGTCGGGAGAAATGAGACGCTTGCTGCTGGTGGAAGAAGCACCAGAGTGCCGTATGGCAAATACTCATCCATGAGGCTCTTCACTCAAGTACTTCGAGACCACATGTCACGTAGTACCGACATCACTATCGACGAATGGTGTCACTACATTGACTCCAGAGTGGGTAGGGCCTGGGCAGAGACTGGCGAGACAAGGTGGTCTACGCCGTACCGCAAGATGAATCCGCCACGTCTTGCGCAAAAAAGCATTAAACTCTGCAAAATGTTTTGAGGTTGTGGTTAGGGACTGCATTATTATGCTGTGGTGGAAAGGGAGGATAAGCCAGTGTCGGCGTATCGAGGCGACAATTGAGATCCTTACGGTAGAACAGAATATTTGTAGTTTTTACTTCATAAGCTTCCTATGTGCCGTTGCATGATGTTGATGTTTTTGACTCGTTTGTCCTCACATGGCAGGATTCCAGGGACAGTAATGAAGGGGGGTTCGGCAATTACGGAATAAGTTGATTACGACCATTGCTTCTACGTATAGCCATCTTTTTCGAGGGACTGGCATGGGATAGATGGCAGGGCACAGCAATTGCCGGTTAAGGCATGGGGGCTGTCGTTATCCCAACTCCTTGGGTTCTCCCATGGAACCAACAACTTGTCACCCATCACGGAAAACCCCAGTCGTGGAGTGCGGTAGCGGAAGAGACCTCCGGAAGACACTAGTCAACCAACTGTCGTCGTCCTCCCTCATCCCGGTCTATCCTCCCAAGTGCCATCTTCCAGGATCCAGAAGTAGATTAACGTTCGAAAGTGTTAGTTCGTGGACCAATTACCCTACTGATACTGTTCAGGGGAGCCTGTTCGTCGTTCACGCGCCTGAACTGCTGGCATAGGAAAATCTGTAAAGACGTGATACCTTGGAATTTGCGGGCTGTGAAAAGAAAAGGAAGCATTTCCATGTCAACTTCAGCAAGTTTTCATGGGTCATGAACGTTGTTGAAGCAATGATACCGGGGTACACCCTTACCAATTCGTTACCACCTACTTCAATGGTACAGCTGAAATGCAGCATTGCATATTCTGCTACCAACACGTCTCCACCGACTAACTGAAAGTGATGCGCCAATCCAACAGAAGGATCATGAGGAAGCACGACACATAGCTGACCCCCTAGCATTAGGAGCCGCTGGTTCTGGAAAAGAGGCTTTTTTTTAATTATCTGTAGTCAGCTTGGTAATGGGAGGCTGGTCATCAGCTCATGCATCTTGATGCATGGCATTCCCAGAATCATGTCAATATACATGGCCCAAGGAGGTGAAAAGGGGCTCTACATAAACATGACAATAGGGGCTCTACATCATGAGGTGAATAGGGGCTCTACATAAACACGACATTCCCAGTGTTTTGGGACGCATTGTCTCACTCTCTTTTTATCTGCCTTCGTTTCTTTACGGCCTTCCCTCTCATCCTATATCTCATCGATCACCATGTCGTCGGATAACGAGACAAGCATCTCCTCTTCCTCCAGTCTTGGAGACTTTCAAAAGTTAACCCTAAACAAAGATGTTGAGGACGCATCTGTTGACCAATCCGACACTTCTGACCAACAACCACGGGGTGGCCGTCAGGAAAAAGTCATGCCCATCGACCCCTTTGACAGCGAAAGAAGCAGGATACTGTTCGACGCCATCAATAAACTCCAGTCGTGGGGATCCAACCAGTTCTTGAATATCCCTCAGGCACGTTTCCCGCCATCTCTTTCGTGCCATCTAACATTTTCCAGCTCGTTGTCACTGGCGATCAATCAGCTGGAAAATCATCCCTCCTGAGACGCTTAACAGATATCCCCTTTCCAGAAAAGGACGGATGCTGTACACGCTTCCCAATCAGAGTCGTATCACGCCGTACTGAGTCAGGTAGCAGTGAGAGCTATCGCATCTCTGTAGAAAGGCCACGAGAGGGCGTTCCAGGGTTGAAGTTCGCTGATGCCAGAGCTTATGAGTACTCGCAAGAAGGTACCATACTCACGCTTGATAAGTTTACGGCAGCGCTTGATGATGTGAATATCAATTGCCTCCATCATTTTTATCCGCCTGGTTCACTGACATATGCTAGTTATCCGAGAACTACATCGGCATACGAAGTGGCAATGGATTTGACAAGAAGAACATCGTTCCCGACGTAGTCAAAATCGAGTTGTCGGGGCCAGACAGGTCCCAGTTTAGTATCCTGGATCTACCTGGGTTTATCAGTAACACCCGCACTGTCACTACGCCAGAAATTCTGGGTACTCATAGGCTGGCGAAGCAATACATCACGCAGCCGGAAAATATCATCATGTAAGTGCCGCTGCCGCTCTCCCTCTTATCACAGTGGGGAAGCTTACGCTACTGAAAACAGCTACGCGTTGAGTGCCATTGGAGATATGGACACCCTAGCCGCCTACGATGTGGTCAAGGAAAATGTGAAAGATAAATCGCGTCTCATTGGCGTGTTCACCAAATGCGATCGCCTCACCGAGGACAAGATCTCCAGCGTATGGCCCTTATCCAAATCCCATGGTAGATTCCTCACTAAGCAAGCAACAGATCACATCCTTTGCTAATGGGGAAGAGCAAGAGGCTAGAGATTTCTTCCCGCGAGGGCTGTTTGTCGTTTCAAACGAACCAGGCTCAGCTACCCCAGAGATTGATGAGCGAAAAGTCTTTGCCTCGAATTCATGGTCTTTGATTCCGGCCGCCCGCAAAGGCACTCCCAGTCTTAAAAATCATCTTGCGCACATTTTGGCGAGCGAAATCAGCAAAACGTTCCCGAAGCTCGTCAAAAGCATCCAATCGCAGCTGCGCGAGAGAGTCGAAAACAAGGCAAAACTGAGGGAATCCTTTCACAATCACAACCAGAAGCAAGCCTATATCCTTAACTACGCCCGCGAGTATTCTCGTAAAGCCACCATGGCTTTGCTGCGTCCTGGTTTGCTTGAGTCCGATGTCATGGATCTGAGACAGAAAGTTCGAAGTCTGAACGATCAGTTTGACAAGGTCATGAGAGCGGCAGGTCGTGTCTACTACTTCCAGGACGAAAACGTCCAACCGTGGGACGTTGTTAATCAGCACCAAGCCATCATTAAGGATACTGCTATGAGTTCATTGGTCAAAACTGACAAGATCAAAACGATTCTCGCAGCCACCGCTGTGCTAACAGAAGATGATGAAGAGCTACTACCGGAAATTGTGGCCTACAAGAAACACAAGCAAGTCAAACCGGCTGTTCATCTAGAGGCTATAATTGGAGCCCACGTCGAAAAATTTGGGGCTTCTATGCCCCCGGGCGTCATTAACTCGGATATTTATCCTCTTGTTTATCGACTACAGGTTTCCAAATGGGAACATATCGCGCAGGAACACCTTGGAAGAGTACAGTCAGCAATGAGGGACAGCTTCGAAGCCATCCTAGAGTCTGTCTGCTCTAAGCAGGGTGATACATCTATCCTGCATACTGAGTTGAAGAAGAGACTCGACGCCATGTTTGAGGAGACATTTTCCAAGTCTAGGAAGGATCTGGCGAGATATTGCAAGGAAGAGACGGAGAGAGAGCTTCTGGTGGTTACGGACCCGTCATTCAGTCATGAGCTTGAAGGTTGGCGCTTCCTGAGACATCTCCGTGCTTTTCATGGCGCAGAAGGTGATGATATGAGCAGCGCGGGTCGTATATGGGGAAGCGTAAACCTGAATAAAGAGCGCATGGCACTGGACATTCACGACGTTGTCAAAGGCTACTATCAAGTAAGTATACATCCTGCAACACAATATTTGATGTAACTGTCATTAACCTCTCGTTCAGATTTCACTCAATGCCTTCATCATCCATGTAACCAAGAACATTGTGGAAAGCTTTGTTATGGACAAGCAGGGTCCTTTGAGTAAGGTGAAGGATGACTACGTGATTGGTTTATCGAAGGAGGATGTTGAAGAGATGGCAAGGGAGGATAAGTCCACAAAGGAGAGAAGAGAGAAGCTTGTGAGAGATATCGAGAAGCTGAATGGTGCTTTGCAAATTGCACTAGATGCTAGTGAAAAGGTGGAGGCTTTGAGCGACGTGTAGTCTTGTTGGATCGTATTTTTTTCTTTTCTGCGCAATATTTCTCATCTAGAGACGCATCATAATATCTCATTCCGTTTTTTATCAGCATGTATCATTTATATCTTATCTGAGTGACCACATCCAGCTACTCGTCGACCTCGAACAAAGACATGAGCGACATTTCTATCATCGCCAGTCATGACATACTTCTCAAACAACATTCTCAGCGAGTCTCCTTCCTCTCGTGGAGTCATTACTGACTGCAGTCCCGTAGTTGTAGTCACCCACGTAGCATCGAACTCCTTGCCAACCTCGAAGTTTCCAATGCGATCTTCCAAGCACATCACTCTCGCTCCACCCATTGTCGCAAGGTAAAAAACTTCTTCAAGCGACAATGCTTTATCTTTTCCCTCCGACAGCACTTCACGTGCATTAGATGCTATCAAAGCCTGTCGTATCACGGACAGCATTTGAGACGCCCAGCCGCCGCCGCTGTCTGTTCCAAGACCGACCTTGATACCGCGACGGAGAAAGTCACGGATGGGTGCGACCATGAAACCTCCTCCAACAGTCATGTTAGAAATGGGACAATGGGCAATTCCGCAGTGAAGCTTCTCGAGCCTTTCCTTCTCGTAGTCCGTCATGATGGTGCAGTGAGCCAGAATGCTTCGCTTGTTTAACAATCCGTAACTCTCATACAGATCAGCCTCACTGCCTTCGAATTGGGGAAACAGTTCTCGAGTAGCGTCAATCTCTTGCTGGGCTTCGTTGAAATGAGTTTGCATCGCCAAAGTATCATCTTGTTGTACAAGCTGACCCAGGCCACGAAGAAGCTCATCAGTGCAGCTAATGGCAAATCGTGGGGTTACAACAGGCTTGACTAGGTCTTGTTTACCATCGTTTCCACCACCCAAGGAGTGAATATGTGCGATGCACCCCTCTGTCTCACGAAGAGAAACAGATGCACTCTCCTCGCGAATATAGTCTGGTGCATTCCTATCCATGTTGCACTTTCCCACAAATGCTCGCTGACCTAGAGCATGACAAATGTCTGCCAAAATTCGCGTTGCTTCGGCATGACGAGAGCCATAGTATGAGGCAGTCGTAATTCCCTGGCGTAGGAAGTCTTTCACAGTATTCTCATACATTTTTGAAGCGTATTCCGGATCGGCGAAGCGTGCTTCGACAGGAAATGTGACTTCGTTCAGCCAATCCAGGATATGAAGTCCTTGGCCAAGACCCCGCATCGGCCATTGAGGGGCATGATTGTGAGTGTCGACGAAGCCAGGAATAAGGAACTGGCCGTAAGGTAAATTATAGATCGTGGTACCTTGAGGTATGCCGTTTGTCGGGACATCGTCCGGGGTTTTCCAGAATGCTGTGATGCGGCCTTCGCTTACAACCAGAGTGGCCTCTTCAAGGAACTCGAGAGTCTCAAGATCGAGTGAATGGACAATTGCCCCGCGGTAAACGACTGTAGAACTCATGATTATTGAAACTACTTGAGGTGATGGCAGGTTATGGTTGTAATTGGTGAGGTCCAGTAACGAAAAGTGCGGTTTGTTGTCTTATTACTTAACTTCAACCTGTTCACCACTCATGAGGGGGAACCACCAATTTGATGGATACAGCTTCATGATAAGCACTTCTCCGCATTTGTTCGTCCAATGAAATGACAGTTCATTATCGGGCGAGCTCGGGCGAGTTTGATTGCCATGATTGGCCACAGAACACTCTCTCTAACCCAAACTCGATGCTTTCCTCAACGTCTAATCCTCCTGTAGATTTCGATGTTTTAACTATGACTATGGCTCATGATCTTGCGGATAGTGTACCCTTACGGACAACACAGCGTGCTCCACGAAGTTGTCTTTCATGCTCGTCTCGCAAGGTCAAATGCGACAAGGCTATTCCCTGTTCACGATGCATCAAGCGTGGTCAAGCTGAGGCATGTATACGAGAGATGGTGGTTATACGTGGTCAGGTAACGACGTATGAGGCCTTTTTCTTAATAGCTATCACGATTCTCTATAGTGCTCTGCGCAAAAGGCTGACCTGTTGCAGATGGAAAGATACAGATACTCCTACTTACGAGGAATTAAAGAATGAAAATGAGCGTCTGCGTCAAGAGATCAGTGCTCTACGGACTCAACATGCAAGTGGTCCTGGAGATGATTCATCTCAACTGTCTTCACCATCATCTCATCCGTGGCAATGGCCCGGTGACGCGATGAATTGGGAAAAGCTCGACGAAAAGCTATGGCGTAGCGGTTCCTCTGAGACGAGTGCCAGAAGCTCAACTGTTCTATGCTGGGACGACATTATTTTACCCAATGCCGAGTGCAGCAGACAGCTTATTGAGTACGATTTAATCTGGAACTCTTGGGTACACTACGCTCTCGAGTATCCTCGGTTCAAAGACGAGAGTGAAGTTTTCGTTGAAAACGTTGAAAAACGACTATCAATAGAGCATGCTGACGCGTCTTGGATGGCGATCTACTTCGGTGTTCTGAGTGTATGCCCTTGCTGTTTTCCGCCTTGGTCTGATTGTGGACACTGACTTGCTGCAATGTTATCAGACTGCACTTCTTATGACGGAGGACGAAGAAGCCGAGAGTTTGCCACTTCCTCAGGGTCAGTTTCTCCTAAGAATCCACTGACTTCCATGGCTGATCTGAAATAGGTTACACATCACAACAGGTCTCTCAGAATTGGTATGACGCTGCACTTTACTGCTTAAATAAGGCCGAGTTCATGCGATTCCCTTCCCTACGCAATGTTCAAGCAATAGCCATCCTATGTATGTCTTTCAACAATCGGGGCGATTCTGAGTTAGGCCGCCATATGTTGAGTTCAGGGTTGAAAATAGCTGAAAGAATTGGTATACATGAAGTCGGGACTGAGGTGGGCGAGGGCTGTTTGACCAAAGAAGGACAGTATCGACTGTGGTGGACGTTGGTCATCAACGATTGGTAAGCCCTAGCTCTCAGACGAGTCCAGAATCTAACGGACATGCCAGGCTGAAAATAACTCGCCAGTCACCAAATGTTGGTGAGATTGACTTTAATGTACCACTTCCATCCATCGAGCAACCCGAGTCGGAGTCTGCTCTAGTTGACTCTGTCCACTACCACATTTTCATGGCACGATCCTCAACCGTGTTTTACCGCTTCCGTACGGCCCTCAGATCAGCAACAGGCTCCCTAGATCACATCTTCAGAAACGTCAGGAAATCGGACGAGGAGCTGGCAGGACTCATCGACACGCTTCCCACTCATTTGCAGCCTGACATCGATGTTACGAACAGTGAAGAGATTCAAGCAATTGAGCTAGGGCAGCCGTGGATCAAATGGCAGCGATATGATCTAACTCTTATCCTGCTGCATCTGCGGATGCAAATCAGTCGTACTTTGCAAAAGCAATGGCTGGCTTTTCCAGATCAATATCACTGGGCCCGAACAGTTAGCGTAAGATCGGCTATGAGTATTATTTGGATTAATCAGAATTGGGACCAACCCATCTCGATGCGCAAACAATGGTCTGTACACCCCATCATGTCCGTACTCGCCTTCTAATACCCAGCAGGGCTCTATCCTACCACCTATTCAGTGCAGCCATCCTTTTGCTTCGAGAGTGTCAGGACGTCGTAGGAGCAGAGACGGCTGATCAAGCAGCATACCAAGAGGCTATACAAGCTGCTGTAGGATTGTTGGATCTGGTCGCGTCACAGAATGCTGTAGCTCACCATGCGTCGAGAATACTCCGAGAGAACATAGCAAGTATGAGTTGATGCAAGCAATTTAGATATGTGAAAATTCGACTTGTAGTACGATACCAGACTTTTTACAAAAGATCAAACCCAAAAGCCCTTCGTGCATCTCCACCAAGACCATCTAGTCCCACGTAACCTTTCAATGTACTCTCATCAAGACTATTCCCATCGGCGCGATCAGAAGACTGGCGTCCTTCTAGAGTAGCAAGGAGCTGTTCCCGAACATATGTTTTGTTCACGGGAGTTGTGGGACATGCAGCTATGAAGGCCACAGATGCGTTGTTCTTACCGAGATGCTCAGTATCAACGGCGTGGCATAGCTGTATCCATTATCAGCAGTCTGTTCAAATAAGGGGAAGAGATCCGAAACATACATCACAATGCCACCATACTGTGTCACCTGGCTGCACCTCAGGCATGTGTAGAAGACAATCTTCCAACTTCAGATGAGGATGAGAAGTTCGACTGAGTCGCTGACTGTCTGGCTTTGTTGTTCCTGGGAACCAGCCAGTCGATTCATCAAGCGTCCACTTCTCTGCATCCATCACATCAGCCGAATCTCGCGGCGGGGTAAAGAAGGGTCGTAGAAGCAAGTATGCAACCACGGTCTTGACATTAGGATACACCATGATTGTACCCTCTCTTGGTGCAGTCGGTGTGAGAGCTGTCCAGCCTTGGAAAGTGCGTAGAACAGTAGAATGGGCAGCTCCCTTGTACAGATCCTGATCGGCATCTTTACGCACATTTAGGTCGTACGCATCGTGTTCTTCAGGCTTCCCAGACCAAACCTTGTTGTAGACCCTTCGATAGGCGGGGTCGGCCCAGCGGCAGAGACTACCCGCGTCGATGTGAGGGCCCAACCCGAGGAAGGACTGCCCAGGAGCTCGGTCGCGGACGCCATCGAGATAGACAAGCGGCTCTGGGGAGGTATCATCGTCGGGAGAATAAATCCAGAGTTCATTCAGTATCCGTTGCAGTTTTAGATGGTTCGGATGGGATCGCAGAGCGTTCTGAGTTGGAGAGTTGTAGAGCATCAGCATAGACGGACTCTCTTTTGGCCAGGCCTGGATGGAGTCTTTGTTGTCGGCAACGAAACTCCGGAGGTCTGAGTAAAGCTTTGTCGCTTCGCTTTTGGGGATAGTACCTCGACATATGAATGCGCCGATTCTCTTGATCTCATCTTTTTCTGCTTTGGAGAAGCCATTCTCTAGCACTTGGACTGTGTCAAAAGTTGGGATTATCCGGTTCCCTTTGTCGATGATTTCTTCAGTAACTTGCTCCAGGTCCTTGCATACTTTGATCCAGCTTTCTCTGAGGGTATCAGCGCCGTATTCCGAAATAAGTGCTCGCTTAACAGCTAGGAATTCGGGATCTTTGACAGATGCGGCGCCTTCGATGGTGTATTCAGCCCAGGCCGGCCATTCTCGGATTGAACCGGGCATTTTGTGATGTGGTTGTATGTTGTGGAGATAGGGGAATTCTCGAGTTGCGATAAGCTGGTTGAGAAACACTTTTGTTGAAGTCTGATACGATCGACTACAACTGAAATTGTCCTAGTTAAATATTCTATCTAGGATAACTGCCTAAAAGGCGTTGCACTGGCGGGTGAGCTCGGCCGAGCCCGACCGAGTTCGGTCAAGGCGTATCAGTCAATTGTCAAACTAATGATAATGCCCCGGAATTTAGATCTCCATTCTCAGATTGCGGAGAATCTAGCATTTATCGTGCCCGATAAGATTAGCCGCAACCCATCATCTTTACCCCAGACTTGATAGGCTGATCCAATGGAGCAGTCTGATATTTGAGTATATGATGGCTCCAGCACCTCTTTTCAAGATCGTGTAGCCTCCGTTCCTATTCCGCCAGCTCTCTTCTCCATTCAATTGTGGTTATTCAACGTCTTCGTCATGACTTTTGAACGCAAACATGTCTCGCGACTTGTGCCGGCAGACCATCGGATCCTCATGCCTTTGCTACTAGCCGTCACTATCGTGAACTCGGCAGTACGTTTAAACCCTTATTGCATCGCAGTCCTTATTGGCAATCTTGCTAACTATAGGCCAGACACTAGGCTTCGACTCATCAGTAATGAACGGTCTCTTGATCCTGCCCTCGTACTCGGAATACTTTAAACTCACAACTGCCACCGAGGGTCTCAATAATGCCGCCAATTGGATGGGTGGCATCTTTGGAGCCTTCCTCATGGGACCTATTCCTGACTACTTTGGCCGTCGACGTGCCATCTACGTTGCTTCTGTTGTTACTGTCGTTGGCGTTATTCTCCAGGCTGCTTCGCAAAACATCCCAATGTTTGTTGTCGCTCGATTCCTTGTCGGCTGTGGATCTTCCATCAGCAACGGAGCTGCGCCCACACTTCTTGGCGAGCTACTCCCTCCCCGTAAGCGAGCACGAGTACTCGGACTCTTCTTCTCGTGCTATTACGTGGGTAGTCTCTCGTCTTCTATAATTAACTACGGGAGCCAGAATATACAAAGCACATGGTCCTGGCGGTTGCCCTCCCTACTTCAATTTGTTCCCACTCTGCTGGCTGTGGTCATCGTTCCCTTTGTTCCTGAGTCTCCCCGATGGTTGATCTCTAAGGATCGCAACGAAGAGGCACTGGAGGTCCTGCTTATCATGCAGGGCAAGGACAAGATAGATCTTCAGAAAGGCGATGAGCAATTGAATGAGATCAGGAGTACAATTCTGCGTGAGGCTCAAGAATACCCTCGTAGCCCGTGGAGAGAGATGATCGCGACCAAGGGTAACAGACGTCGATTGGCAATTCTATGCAGTTTCGGACCGATGATCAACATGTTTGGCAACTTTATTGTCTCGTAAGTTTATCTCGCCAGCTACTAACTCGCCAGAAACTGACAACTATATGCTAGGTACTACCTGACCAAGATTCTCTCGCAAGCAGGCATCACAAATACAACGACTCAGACACAGATTCAGGTTATCATCAACTGCTGGTCTTTTGCAGTGGCCGTTGTGGGAAGCTTTATGCTCGACATTCTCGGCCGTAGACTGCAGACATTTATTGGCGTCGGAGGCATGACAGCCACACTCCTCATGATCGGCGGTCTCATCAAACGTGAGTAAACATAGTCCCTCCTGGCACATATTACATCAGCTGAGACTAGCATGTTCTAGGCTACGGACAAACCACTGATACGTCTGGAATTTATGGAACCATCGCCGTGATCTTCCTTTTCCAGGGCTTCTATGCTTTCTCGATTACGCCCATGACGAGTCTGTACCCTACAGAAGTGTCGCCATTCAAACTTCGCGCTACAGGTATAGCTATCTTCCGTATGCTTGACTCTGGATTTGGGTAGGTTCATCTTTGAGTGTATATGTGAAACAATTGGGATGCTAATCGACACTATGATACTTAGCCTACTCGCCTCTTTCTCCATGGCATATGCTATGGCCGATCTTGGATGGAAGTTTTACTTCATCAATGCGTCTTGGGACTTTGTCTTTCTCATCATTGCATATTTCACCTTTGTTGAGACAAAAGGCTTGGAGCTTGAGGAGATCAACGCACGATTTGAAGACCCAGCTGTCCTCAATGCCGTTACGGAAGACACGTCATCTCAAGACGCGTATCCAGAGAATGACAAGGGTGGGGGTATAATTATTGATACAAAGAAGGAATAAGCTGTGAGTCGGCCTACTCTGTACATGGTCCAGTCTGTGTGATTTACCTTAGCGGGTGCTGGATATTTGAGTTGATGACTGCTAGTCACACATTTTCGTTCCCTGTATGGAGGGAGAGAGTACATGGTGTACCTTTGAGAACTGTGCCAGAGGTGATAACTACGCAATCTGAACGAATATCTACTAAGAAGGCCCGTTGAAAGCTTTTGGCAAAAAAGACTTCTTGCGAGGGCCGATAGAGTCGAGGTTTTTATGCCTAGTGAATTGACGGAATGCATTTAACGAGGAATTTGGCTGAAATATCGACACTTCTACCCAGCGAAGCTCATCGTAACATCTTGTATCGTAGCTTGTCAAAGATGAGAGGTACAATTAAATGCACCAAACGATAGTTCATCATCGCCTAACACCCGTGTTTTGAGGATAGTGATTATTAATGAAAGTACAGAATACAGCTCCCTTAACCCTTACGTTAAATGAAGATTTAGCACCAAAGAGCGTTAAGAGAAATGAGGCACTGGGCCTTGAGGGATCCGGACTCAGTCACTGAAATACTGGTGAATCAATCCTAGATGACTCTGTTTCTAAGGCAGCAAAAGGTCGACTGAGTAGTATCACAAACACCAAGATTCTGCCCAGCAGAACTTTCACATAGCTAGGAAGACAAGTCTTGTTGAGATGGGCTGATGCCTAATGTGCAGTGTAGGGTAACCACACGAGTTGATTGTGGCGAAGAGTTCGATACGTAGGCACCTTTTATTCCATGATTTCGTTCGCTTATTGCAAGTTAAACTAGCATGTCTTGAATTCATTCATCAAAGTGAGCTACCTTGATAGCAAGTTCTGTATCGACCTCAACTAATCGTCGTAGTTATGCGTGCTGTTTGAGATGTTTGGCTTATCGTGGTGATCTTAGTTCTATCATGAGCCAAGGTTACATGTCCCAGATCATCTTGACCATTCCGTTGGAGTAAACTGTTTATCTAAATCCACACTCGATGAGCACGTGCCAACCATATTTGATCATTCAACGTCGTTCCTGTGAGTTCGATACCGCTGGTAATGTTTCGGCTCTGATCTACTGGGAATCGGCTCCTGGAGCCTTATTCTCATTAACCAGAACAATTATGCAAACATCGGATCCGCAATCAAGTACCAGCAAGAATTGCTCATCAAGCTTGAAGTGAGCTTAATTCTCACTTTATCGGTACATGACCGACCTTCAGTACTGTCGGCTCAAGTCCGACTACTTCTGCTCGTGCATCGAATCAGCTTTACTGGGTCAACGCCAAGGATGGACAAGGTCTATTGGACTTCTCGAACTTTGACTTCGTGAAGGTGGATGACTGTCCAATTAGTTAACTTCTCTGACCAATCACGACATTTCTGAGATCTACCGAGAACATTGGACCCTTGAGCAGCGGCAATCCCCCGCGGCAGCAACGGGCCGAGCGGATTGCCTTGATGAACGTGTAGTGCGATTCCGCGTTGATGAATCATCAAACTGACCTATCAATGAACAAGAAATGCAGTCGCGCAATGGCCCTAAACCGTGACGCGATATGCAAACATCCCATCATGACATTCACAAGATATGGTGTATTCTATCACCACATTGAACCTGGAAGTAGAGTGATTGAGATTGTTGATCAGTGCAGACCCTTCATAGATTATAAACCACGCTGGTAGCCAGCTCTTGCCAAGAAATGTCGTCTCCCATTGTCGCCTGCTTTCAATTACCAATATCGGACTTTGTTGCACTTGAGCCGACCTGACTCCCTAGTCTTTCACCATGGGTGTTCAAGAAATTGACACGGACTTGTCCCGTGTACTGAGTCAAGAAAGATCTGGTGAAAAAGCCGTCATCTCTGAAAAATATGCCGACGAGACTCTGCGAATCGTTGAAGAGCATGGCGACGAGTTTGGGCCATTGACACCAGAGAAGGAGACGGCGTTGCGAAGAAAGTTGTATTGGCATGTCATGGGATTGTTGTCTGCCATCAATCTCCTGTTATTCGTAAGTGAAACCCATGCATCTTGGTCAAGGGCTGTCGCTAATGAACCACAGATCGATAAGTCAACGCTGGGTTATGCCGCCATCCTGGGACTCTTCGAAGAGACAGGAATTAGCAAAGCTCAATACAATAATCTTGGAACGTTTTTCTACGTCGGTAAGTTGCTCAAGTCACACGTTTCCTTGCCCCTGACTCAGACTTGGTCTCACACATACAAGGCTACCTTGCCGCACAGTGGCCAGGTCATTATGCCATGCAGAGGCTCCCATTCGGAAAGTTCGTCGCCGGTCTGGTCTTCATGTGGGGAGCTACCGTTCTCCTGCATTGTGTGGCTACCAAGTATGCCGGTCTTGTTGTTCTTCGACTTGCTCTTGGGGCGAGTGAACCGGTTGTTGTCCCGGCTATGGAGATGACCATCGGAATGTTCTTCAACCGACATGAACAGTCCTTTCTCCAGCCCTTCCTGTGGGTCACCTCAGCTGCGGCTCCCATCTGTGCCGCTTTCATCTCCTACGGCCTTCTTTGGAGTAACAGCCACGTTCTCCCCTGGAAGCTGTTCATGATCATCACGGGAAGCCTTTCCATTTTGCTCTCTGTTGCCGTCTGGTTCTGGTATCCCAACAACCCTGCCGAGGCCAAGTTTCTCACCCTGGAAGAAAAAGTCCACGCTATCAAGCGGGTGCACGAGTCAAGTCAAAGCTCTATCGAACAGAAGCAGTTCAAAAAGGCCCAGTTCAACGAGACTCTTCGAGATCCTGTATCGTGGCTTTTCTGCTTGCAGGCTTTTACTCTGATGATGTCAAATAACCTTACCTACGGACAGCAAAACCTCATCACTAAAGCTCTTGGTGTTGACAGCTTAGGATCAACACTTGTCGCGGCAGCTGGCGGAGGCTTCGGTGTCTTGGTCTGCCTTGCTGGAACTTGGGCATTGAAAGTGTGGCCTTCAAATCTAGCCCTCCATGGACTTGTCTGGTGTATTCCTGCAATCGCTGGCGGTATCGGAATGGTTGCTATTCAATGGGACGAAAAGCTAGCCATGTTGGCCTGCCTACTACTCGCTGGGCACACATACGGAAACACTTACATCATTGCCCTTGGCTGGACCACATCTTCCGCAGCTGGATACACCAAGAAACTCACCCGAAATGTCATGTTTATGCTGGGATATAGTATCGCCAATCTCATCTCACCACAAATCTGGGTTCCGAAAGATGCCCCTCGGTACTATGGTGCGTGGATTGCCCAGATTGTCATCAGCTGGGTTGGAACCCCTGTCATCCTGTTCATAATTCAGATCATCTTGAAACGCCGCAACGCACAACGTAAGGCATGGGCAGCAAGTCTGAGTGAGGATGACCGCTTGGGATACGAGTATGGAGAAGTTGAGCAATTGGATGAGAACGGGAATGTTGAGCGACGAAAGGTTGAGATTGCCTTGCTCGATCTGACGGATTTGGAAAACCCTTTCTTCATTTATCCCATCTGAAGAATCTGTTTCATTGGGGCAATGCAGATTGTGCTCCAGGACTAGTTTCCATTTATGCAGGATTATATATGGATTTCATGCTCTAGAAAATATCGAAGTGGCTTATTCCTCATCCATATCCTACATAAGAGACTCATCATCCAGAACCTCCGCATGACCCGCACCCGCTGCCTCCACATCCGCCAAAGCCCATATATGCCCCTTTGTTGGCATTGTTTGGACCTCCACAACTCCCAGCAGCACACTCTGCTCGGGTCTTGCCAGTTGCATCTCCCTCGGTGTAGCCTGGGTCGGAAGCATAGTAAAGCCCAGGGGTGAGGTAGAGGGGATATATCCACGGCCCATACACTGGGTTGCTTCGTCAGTACCAACATCTTATCATTCAGGCGTTGAACTTACTATGGTAGCTGCAACCCCAGTGGTCATAATATTGATCCTTGGGTGGCAGGGTGCGTCCCTTCTTGCCTGCACGTTTGCATGCCTTTTGGTAGTTCTCGTCAAGTCGGCGCTGGTGAATCTCTCGGAAACGGCTATCAACCATCTCTTTGTTATTTGAAAATGTGATAATCGAGAAATGTGAAAGACAAGCGTTGTGAGATGATATGTGAGCTGACACATCGGGTGAGCAGAGCTTTGCCTCTTTGGAGTCGAGGAACTGGTCCGTAACTGAATGTTTCCTTAGTCAAAAATCGTGACGTCGCTCCCGACAGGTCGACTTACCCTTCTCTGTTTTAGATACTCCAAACTTGAACCCTTTGTTTACCATGTGCGATGTCCTCACAGCTTCACAGTACCAGCATGTACATTGCGAATACACTTCATTGTACATGGCCTGATACGTCTTGCACGTCCAGTCAAAGCCATCACTGAGTTTGTCGTCGTCAATCTTGTCGTTGTGATCGATGAAGCGCATGAGACAGGACAGACTATACTTATAGTATGCAGAAGGGGAGAGCTGATGACTGTGCCACGCCAGGTCAACATCAAGAGTTGGAACAGCAATCCTCTTGAGATCTACGCCCATCACTCTGATGAAACGTGTATACTTTTCACAAAGTCTAGCCATGGTCTCGCGGGCATTTGGCGAATGAAGCCAGTCAATCTTACACATCTTCTCAGTAAAGACGCCCTGGCGCATAACTGCTCCGATGAGGTCAAGAGCAAACGAGCTGGAGTTTTGCCAGTAGTGGGAAATCATCCTGCGTGTGCAGAGTTTTGCCGTCGGCAGTAGAGGCTGAGACATGGCTTTTGTACGACCAGATTTGTATATCGTTGCTAACGCGCCTTTGCTGAGTAGAACATCCTCCTGTATCATGGTACGAACAGTTTGCATGGTGGGTGGATCACTGAGGTCTGGAGATTTGAGAAGCGCTCTGATCTTGTCTGCCAGCACATACCTGATCATTCGATTGGGAAATGTTCGAGGGTCCCAGGGCTCATTTGTTGTGCTGGCCCAGAAACTTGGTTGCCCTGTCAAGGGCCTGAGAATTGTCCCCGGCATTGGGTATCCCTTTGCAAGTAGATTCTCCGCGTCTCGGCAGAATGACGCAACGCTTAGAAGCTCTCGAGTGATGCGAGTTGAGCAGCCTTTGCATGGGTAATTGAACTGGCCATCTCCATATCCTGAACCAATAAGGCTCGGTCGCTCTTGAGTCTTGGAGTTCTCTTCAAGGGAGGACGTTGTCCACGGGATTTGTAACGGTTGGTTGCACACAGGACAATCCAGACTTTTATAGGCTGGCTCATCCAGGTTATCCCAAGGGCGACCAGTTTCCTCAACCCACCTCGCTTTGTCATCGTCCGAGATCTTGTAAGTGAGTTGTCCATCGATCGCGGCACTGACAAGATGCCATGGTAGGCCGCTGTGCCAGAATCGACGATAGCCTCGACGCATGCAGTCTTCAAGAAAGCCATGGGGGTTGAGCAGGTGGGAGTGGTACACCAGCAGAACATCTAAAGCGTGTTAGTAACAATTCGAATGCTTCGGACAAAGGCGTACCTAATGGAGGAAGTGTTTTCTTCTCCCAATATCCAGAGAGTTCTGACACTGGAAACTCCGAGTGCGCTATGGCCCCTCTCACTTCCGTGTCGGCCTCAGTGAGAGGTCGCTCGCCCGTCACCTTATTCCACCAAGTCTCGTACCTGTCCACTGCACGGGCAACGAAAAGCGCCCAACGTTTCTCACGAAGAATACTCAGACTTTTCTTCCTCGCTTCTCCATCCGCATCATCTTGCTCGGTGTACGGGGTCTCCTCCAAGTCACTATTATCAACGGATACGATTTTACGGTCGGCGCGAGTATCCCAGATGCCAAACAAGCCATCTGTGTATCCAATATCTTCTTTCAGGTTTTGAAACGCGAATAGTAGCTTGAGATGGACTAGACAAGTGTTGGGATCAGGATCATGTGGTGAGGAGCTGACGCGAAGGTTGGCAAGGGGTCCTGTCAGGTCGGCATAGGCTGGCGGATTGGATGAGGAGCCGATCTCTGTATAGGCTGGGGGAGCGGCCATCTCGTTATTTCGCAGACGAGACCGGGATCTGCCCGTTGTGGATATAGTAGCGCCGTTGGAATCAAAACGCTCGCTGTGTCTAGGGAAGTATTGTCCTATTTTCTCCCCTCATGCGAAGCGGGACAAAGGATTTATGTACTACTTGACAACCTCAGCACATGCTCTCGGAAAAAAACGTTCGCTGGCTCTCGGCGTGTGCATGTGCCGCTGGCTTGCTCATCTATGGACTGATTCGCCCACATTGATTTAGCCGGGATGTTGCAACAAGGGTGACATGACAGCCCGGGTCCTCGCTGTAAGGGTCATTGGGGCTGAGGGAGGAGAGACGAGATGCTGTCTGTTTCCTTAGGCTAGCACGGATGGAGAAGCTGCCGAGTACTGCGCCACGCCCAGCAGAATGAGGTGCATAAATGTCGACGGTTTTATTCGCTATTGACAAACAATCTTGAACCTGGACCCTGATTTGCGCTTACGCCACTGGCCGCCCGGCTTTGAAGAAAGAAACTCCTAAGCAATCGGGCGAGGACTCTGGTTAAGTGCTACGCGTCTTCTCATTTATATACCAGCAACCTTTATGATTTGACCTATTGGTGACAAAGTCACAGCCCCTCCTCAAGCTATTGATGGATGCATGAAAAAGAGGGATTGGAGATAAGCTACCATTGTGCCTTGATCGTGGCCGGACTTCGAGCATGATTCCACCCCAAATATTCAAATTCTTTTGTTGTTTCCATTTTGATTGGCCCTGGAGATGAAAAGACGTGATGTATTCCTGGTTAACCACAGATCAAAACCTTGATTATTTCATGGTTTATCTGACAAACTCTTCTCAGCTTCTCTTCCTTACTAGCGGTCGTGTTATTCTTCTCAGCATCCTGGCATATCACAGACAATGAATCATGTTTTATTAGAATGTGGCTTCACAACGACAATCTTCTAACGTTACTGCTACAAATGCCGAGATAGTGATAAAGGCTGGTATCTCTCCGACCGCGTAGAGTCAAGCGGGAATTTGCATCTGAAAACAATCGGATCCGGCACCAGTCCATGAACAACCAAAAATCAAGCCGGTTCTTTAGTCAATTGCGGCTACTGAATTTTGTACAATGATATATGTGCAATCAGAGCTCTAACTTGGGTAGTAATCCCCCATAGTGAGCGGCAAAGAGTCTACATCAGACGGGAGTGTCATGGAACAATATGCTTCCTTCAAGACGATGGAATTCCTATGCTACCAACAAAGTTTTGAATATGCGAGTGAATATATCGAGATCGTTCTATGGGAAAGAGTCCTACAGGTCGACTGTAATATTCTACGACGAATTATTCGCCTGATATCCATCAATACTTCACAGTTCCTCTTGGGCCTCACCGGAAACAGTAATGTAACGATTGTCTTTTAACAAAAGAGTCAAGCGGTGAAAAACACCGTCAAGATAGAAATTTTGGAGTGGGAGCGTGGTACGAGCATGTTGCACGCCCAGGTGCCAAGACGACTCAACAGAGCCCGCAAGGGATCAACATGTCTTTTAATCCATGTCTCGGACTGTTTGTATCCCAGCAGCGTTGCTTTGGTTAGTGGTTGTTGGTTGTTGCCCTTTGACTGTTGGTTGAAGAGCTTTGCAAGTCCGCGAGACTAGTCTGGAAGAGGCTACGGACCGTGAGTTTTTAATTAAAAAGGGGTTCATCAACGATGGATTTCCATCCAGGAAGCTGAGTTGAGGCTGGTGGACAGATCTTTTTTACTAGGATCATCGCCTGTTTGCAGGGAAGTATCTAGCTGGGTATTTCTGATGATGAATGCACTTCTGGGTCTCATGAGCATCCCCTCCTGGTGCTTGACACATTTCAAGCCACATTCTCTAACCACAATTATTTCAAAGATCCTGGTACCTTACTGGGACAGGCCCGTCCGTGTGTGTTTGTGAATGGGGGCAACGTGGGACCCTGGAACATTGCACATGAGAGCCAAGCGTGCGTCTTTCATAACAAAGCGTCAAGCCTAGTCATAATAGGCAGCAAAATTGCAATTTTTAACAAGGAATCATTATTATGATATATACATCAATTTCATAGACACATGCGTTACAAATTTTGTATTTGGAATTGTGGTCCTGAGAATTTGAGTGGCCACTCGATGCGCCGATCTGCCCGCATCGGAGCTTGCCGAGCGATCAACGATTTTGTAAGTCACTCCCCAGCCAATCAACGTTGATCCGATGTCTATGAAATCACTTTCGATAAACGATGCATTTGGCTCAACTTGATGGCTACAGACACAGCATAATATCAATAGACATACTGTGTCAACCCGAACTCAGCAATCTTGAACCCAATGAGCTAGATCGTACTTTAGGGGGTTGTGATACATGATCAATGCAACAAATGCTTCATAACATAGCAATAGACAGTGAATTCTCATTTCTAACAATTAAAACATCGATTAAATATGATTGACAAGTCTAGCTACTTCTCACTAGTTTTTTCCCTCTCTAAAAATGACAAATACTAACTAAAACAATTCTTTTCTCTAAAAAAGCACTACTTGTACCACCGCTGCACATCAACGCCTTCAATCTCATCGAGTAGATCAATGGCGAAATTGGTTGGCTTGTAAGCCACAACGATAGCATCGAAAGTCTCCAGGTTCTCTTTTGTCCAGTGGCTATCAGCCAGCTTTGAGATGTGAGGCAGCGCATCTTGCGTGACAAGGGGATCGGCAAACATGACCTCGAGCTTTGCTGACTTCTGTAGTTCTTCAGCGAGTTGTAGTCCGGGCGAGTTGACAAGATGACTCTGTCCAGCCTTGAAGCCAACTCCGACGATCAGAACGCTCTTGCTGAAGCCCAGACCAGAGTCACGACGTGAGCCCTTTCCGCACAGTTTCTCAATAATCTGTGCGGCAATCTTGGCTGGTCGCTTGTTCATAGTCTCTGCTGCGGCCTCAAGCAGTGGGAACTGGCTGTTGGACAATAGGTAGTAGGGGTTGACAGGGATACAGTGACCACCAACACCGAGACTTGGGGAGTATGGCATGTAACCGAATGGCTTCGTCTCCGCGGCCTTGCAGACCTCGTAGGGATCGATGCCGTGGGTGGTGCAAGCATCGGCCATCTCGTTGGCATAGGCGATGCACATCATACGTTGACAGTTCTCGTAAAGCTTGGTCATCTCAGCGACCTCAGGCTTGGAAACAGGCACAACAGAGTTGAAGACACGACTATAGAGGTGCAGGACCGCATCGAGGGAGCCGGGGACAACGTCGTCGAGTCCGGAGACGACCTTGGGGATAGAGTGCATAGGTGGCTCAACACGACCGGGATCGATTCGCTGTTTCCTCTGTTAGTTATCTTCTTCGAGAGTAGGCATTTGTTAATCAGAAGTGTCTTACCTCAGGAGACATGCCAGCGAATAGGCCGTGAGAGCGGGCGATGGGGCCGAGCAACTCTCTTGTGAGACCAACTGCAACAGAGCTCTCAATGACAACAGTAGAACCAGGTCGAGCCCAGGTCTGGACCATGCTCAGGGCGCTCTTAAGGAAAGACAAATCAATAGATCTGTCAGGGCGAAGAAGGGTTGGAACCGAGATGAGAAAGTGAGTGGCATTGGCAAGGTCAGGCTGGTGAGTGGTGAAGGAAACGTTGGACTTGTTGATGTACCTCTGTCGAACCTCCTTGACGTGCTTCTCGTTGATATCAAAGCCAAGCACATCGTAGGCGGCAGAGAAGGAGTCAACCAGGCCTTGACCAACGAAGCCAACACCGATGACAGCAACAAGGGGTTTGATCGGTGTAGGGTCAATGGTGATCCTGGATGACATAGAGGGAAGGGCAGAAGCTGCTGCCACGGCGGGCAGTGAAGCACCCAGGTTGTTTGAGGTTTGAGTTGGGATGAGCATTTTGTCTCGTTTGGAAGAGATGAATGATTTTGCAATTAAAAGTGAAAAAGACAGAGGGGATTGAATGAATATATAAGTTGATGAGTTGATGAGCTGATGAGTTGATCCTGATTCGGAAGTGATTGTCCCAGGGATTCAAGAGGAGTCTTTATACTTATTCCCGTCATGATATATCTTTAGTATATCAGTAAGAAAAATCTGTTTGATTCCTGATGCGTACAATTCGACGACTTACACGTTCACACTTTTACAAATTGTCAAGTGGATTTTGTCGATTTGCTCTTCAAGTCGAAAGTGAGGCCGTATCAGGTTAGACGAGCTATTAAACCCACGTTAAAGAGAAGATGTGCTCTCCACCACCACTGGAATGTTTGGACACAACCACACCCGTTTCTATTGACACACCCCACAAAGCAGCTCGATTGATATGATTGATGGGGACTATGGATTTGATGCCAAAAACGTAAGGATCAAGTTGTCATACGAGCCAAACGTCTCCGAACCTTCGATAGGAGGGAAAATGTCGAAATGGGTAATCGACGAGAAAGTTTCCATCTAACGAACATGACGTATCATTGGCCACTGGTTCATTTGGTCCGAAGAAGCTCGCAAATGGAAATTTCTCTCCCTCTCGTTCCGAGTTAAAGTGCCAGGCACGGCAGATGTTGGGGTGTCCGTGTGGGTTTTCTATGTGCCGAAGCCTCAATAGGGGGACTTTTTTCCTCTGCCGCCGCCACCACTTCCCTTTCTATCTAGTACACTCACACATTCGTTATACTTTGTCCGAAAAATTGGTGTTCAAGATGAAGTCCAAGACTGATACGAAGATTGAGGTGGTTGTTTGTCCTCGAACTCCCAGTCTGGTCAGTATTGACAGCAAGACTCAGCTTGAGGACAATGCCCCTATTTCCCAGGAGCACAAACCTCATGGCTCTGGTGATCGTGGAGACACAATAGAGACGTGCAACTATCCTCCTATAGAGGAGCCGACCAACCCAGCACGGATCCTGACACCAAGGGACCTACGGAACCAACGTCTTGTATTCATGGCTATCATCTTCCTCTTCAACGTTGTCATGGTCACTATTACCCTCTTTGGGAAAAAGTCCAAGATCAACCTCGTCGCCATCATCTTCATCAAGAGCAAAGACTTCCTTTCGGCCATCGTTTCAGTAATTGGTCTCTCCTACAACAAAGTCCGTCGCACCATTCGTCCCCTTGACCCTGTTCCGGAGAAATGGATTCTCTCTCTGATACCGGCCTACTCTGAAAGCGAGGAACAGATTGTCAAGACAGTCTACTCTCTCAGAGACAACGATGTTCACCCTCACCGGCAGGTCATGGTGATTGTTCTCGATGGGAATCCCAGAGATATACGATCACACATGACGAGGGTGATACGTGAATTCGAGCGTCCTTACGTCTCTTTCAAGTGGACAAGGGGCGTCTTGCGAATCACTGCTGGCTTCATGCAAGATGTACCAGTCATCGTTATCGAAAAGGTCAAGAACGCCGGCAAGAAGGATTCTCTAATCCTTTGCCACGATCTTTTCAATCATCCTCGCCAGAACATTCCACTATACACCAAGTTGTTGAGGGAGGAAATGCGGCAAGAGATTCTTCCTTCCCTTACAGTTGGAACATCCTTCAAAGGCTTTGACATGGTCTTTTGCACGGATGCAGATTCCACAATTCATCAGGGGGCTATCGCAAAACTTGCCGATGCCGTTGCCCGCGACGACAAGGCTATAGCAGCCTGTGGTCTCGTTCTTGTCGAACTTGAGCCAGGATTTGAATGGTCAATATGGAATCTATACCAGCAATTTCAGGTATGCCACTCCCTACTGGATCAATGAGAGCCAGACTAACTGTCTCAAGTATACATTCGGTCAGTACGTTAGAAGAAGAGCAGAAGGAATCCTCGGCAAAGTTACATGTTTGCCAGGATGTATCACCATGATCGCTGTGCGAGAAGAAATGGCTGGAGCCATTGAAAGATACGCAGAGCCCGTAACGGAGCATCTCGTATTACCTCACCAGGTCCAGTATTTAGTACGTAAAGAGCATCTGTGATTGTTGATCCTACCTCTAACCTATTCCTCTAGGGAACTGATAGACGGCTTACATACTCTATGCTCTCTCAAGGCACCCACTTACACACTCTGTTTGTGCCGGACGCTGTGAGCGAAACGGTGGCGCCACAATCCTTCCAGCATTACCTCAGTCAACGTCGACGATGGGGCTCAAACGCCTACTTCAACAACTACTTCTACCTAGCTGGCGAGCGTATGATCACAATCACTCGCGTTGCCGCTGCGATCGAAGTCATCCGTTTGAGCATGGTGTACTACCGTGTCGTCAACACAGCACTCTTCATCTGGGGATTGGTCTCCCGACACGCCACGATCCTGCATCTGATCCCGATGCTCGTGATTGGGTTCGCGCCGTCTATCTGGTACTTTGTCTCTCTCATCATCGAGAAAGAGCTACGACAGAGGGCCCACAAACTCATCATCGGGTACTGTATCAACAAGTTCGTGTCACCAGTCATGTCGATAATCATTTTCACCAAAGTTGCCACTAATCTTGGCAGTCAAGGTAAGCACAGACGCAACCGTCAATGTCCAGAGAAGAATAGGGGGCTAATTTGATATAGCGTGGGGGATGTCCGGAGTGACAGCTACAACCGCGGGAACAGCACCGGGGTCAGGTCCGGGAAGCAATGAGATTGAGCTTGATGAACTTTCGGATGCTGAAAGAGGGGACTCTAAGATGCATGCGGCAAGCCCAACTGGACATGATGAGGAGGACTCCAAGAAAAAGAAGGGTAAGAATAGTAATGTGGAGGTGGAGGGAGACGTGTAGGCGTCGTAGTGTCATGATGCCTCAATAAGCTTACCTGGTAGAGTAGTTGGCTAGTTTCCCGTCATTGAAAATCATTAGATTAGTGGAGTAACAATTCAAGAGGCAAATCAATAATGAAAAGTCTGTTGCGCTTAGCAACAGTAAACGCATCACTATTAGGGGCACTTACTTTAAGAACCGAGCTCGGAGTGTGTTGACCTGACTCGAGCCACTCGATGCAAACACTTAATGCAAAATATTAGTTAGTTGACGAGATTCTACACTAGTCCGGCGTGTCGACGTTCCGGTCTGATTGTACATGTATGAATGGGCAGAGACCCGGTTCTATCAGAGTAAACTCCTTGGTACTCAGTAGTGAGGTTACATTGCCACACTAAAGTCTGTCATCCAGGCCATCGTACGTTGACCAGACAGACATTTCGTCAAGTGTTCCCTGTCTATGTAGCTCGACCATTCTGTTTGCGGCTTGACAGGCTGCACTCACTTCCTTTGATCCCGGTATGATGTTTCCGCGGAGGGATGTGATTGCATCGTCTTATCAATATACCGACAAGTCACTTAAGCTAAATTGATTGACTTCCTGGCACATCACGAAGCGAGTATAACGTCTTCCAAATTATTCATTCAAGTCCCTTCCAAGACAAGAGCTTTTCCGCATATGGATACTTGGGCCGTTTGCCCAGGTTCGGGGTATTGTTAGTGTGTGATGTCGTCTATAAACTTAACCATGATTGGTACGTCGCTCGAGTCCGCGGATTGTCTATCGGCCTATCATCTTAATATGGCGTAATCCGATTCAGAGACCCTGGTAGTTGGCAAGACATCGTTGGACAGTAAACGTAAACCACATGGGTACCATAGGACAGGATTCAAGGGGTTCAGGGTGGCCATTTAAGGGTGCCAAGGGTAAAGTTCGTAGTATTTGGAAAACTGACGGCTTATTACTGGCTGGTGACGAGGAAATCTAGAGTGGACTCTACGTCATGTGCATTCCAGACGATGAAAGTTGAAATGCATTTTACCGTACGCGCTCTCCTTGGCAGTACTAGTGGTTTTTGCCCCTGTTGATCTAACGACTTGATGAGGAAATGAGAAAACTACTACCGGGGGGAGGAAAGCAATTGATTGAAATTAGGAAATTTGTCCGCGTACTGCCAATTGAGCCAAAGTTGGGTTAATTTCTGGCAACTCATGGGATAGAAACAATAATAACAAGGGCGTGTGTTAGATTGTCGATGGGAAGGGGATCGTGGTAGATCAGCGCATCAAAACAATTTCCCGTAGTACAAGACAAATACAGACAACTACCGCGCCTGGTGGATAACAATTCTGCTCATCATCAACGGCAGCCACCATGGCTGCCACGCGATGCTGTTTTTGTATACACTACCCCTCGGGAGGCGCTTGCCATCTCCTCTCCCATCAACAACACCACAAACACACACACGGAGGGGACCACCCGCTTTTCCCTATTTGGAATGCCATAAATGACATGGCCGACAGTCCAAGTGGGACTAGGAAATGCCCGAACCTGTGGAAGAATGTTGTTAGTGTAGAGTGACAGAGTAGTGTCATTCTGCAGCGTTCGGGTTATTTCCTCAGCCCACTCGTCTGTCCTACCCGGGGAATTTTTACTTTCGGAGCAGAAAATCTACCGGCCGGCAGTGGTCCGAGACAAGAAAAAAACAGGAGCCGGAGAAGTGGACTAAGCCCAGAAACGGACAATTAAAGTGATGGGAGAAAAAAAGGTTGAGGCGGAGTCTGCCGCCGGTGCAGTTCGGTCTCAGGCTTGCTGTCATTGTAGTCATTCAGTCCATGTTTGGCAGGAATGGAGATGTCATTCACTGCCATTTAGCGTATTGAGTCGCCTAGGAAATCAAGATTGTACTGTCTTGTCCAAATTGCCGCCGTCATGGTCAGGAGGGTGATGATGAATACCGATGAGGACGATGGGACAATGATACACTAACAAAACAATCGAGTAATTAATCTCGGACAAAGTGTGTCGTGCAACGACAGACCTGACCCTCCCATCTCTCATCTTCCAGAGCTTTTCCACTGTTTTTCTCCTCTCTCTTCCCCCCGACATTACCTACACTACACCACACTACACTACACTGCTTTGACACAGCCGGAACGACCACATTGGTCACACAGCGGACTAAATGCTGCTCCCTCGAAAGTTTCGTGACAGGCCTCTCTATGTCAAAGTCCTTATTGTCATGACCCCCATCCTTCTATGTATCATCATAATACCGGCTGTTGTAATGACTCAGAACAGCTCAAGTGTTGAGGTTGACTGGAGTCAGATCACCACCTCCCGTGGGGATTATTTGCCCGACTTTAGCTACAGTGGCTATCACTCTTCAGAGAACCCCTTGCCTGATGCAAATTCTGCAGCTAACGTTACACTCGATGTGGAGGCCGGGGACCAGACAAGCCGGATTCAGCAAGCCCTTAACACAACTGCTGCCAATGGTGGTGGTGTTGTGCTGCTGGGGAGGGGCAATTTCACCATCGCTCCGGGTCTTACGATCCCCTCAGGTGTAGTTCTTCGAGGGTCTGGCCGTGATGCAACCCACCTTGTCACAGAGACTCGTCCAGACTCTGCTCTTGTTCTGTTGGGAATCAGTCAAGGGAAGGTTAAAGAATTGAAGCGAGCCAACATCACTGACAGCCTTGTTCCCATCGGAAGCTCAACACTCTCTGTGGATGACACAGAGGGCTTCGCCTCCGGCCAGCCCATCTTCGTCCAACGAAAGGTTACTGAAAGTTGGGTTGACAAAAATGGAATGGGAAATTTGACGAGAGACGGTGAGGACCAGACTTGGATCAAGGTGTGTTATCCCTGATGATATAAACAGTTACAGACTTGAACTGACTTGGAACATAGCCTGGAAAGATCATCCGTCAACCCAACGTCGTCCTGTCTGTTGAAGTCAACAAGATCAACCTAAAATTCCCCCTCACGGACGGTCTTGACGCGAGGTTCATGTCACCCGAGGTCGTCGCCTACTCTCCGCCAGCCCATGGCTCTGAGATGGGCATCGAAGAGCTCTCCATAACTTCCACGCCGTCTTGTTCGGGAATGCCAGTAAACGGTCAAACGTGCAACGGTGCTGCCGTGAAGTTTGCATCCTGGACAGAAGACAGCTGGCTGCGCAATGTGGACATGACAGGGTTCAACCTGTTTGTTGAGATTGAGTACGACGCTGCTCGGATAACAATACAAGATGTGGCCATGTATCGGGATGCGGACGTGACTGGCGTCGCGTTGCCTTCAGATATTCTGATCAAGGGATCTCAAGTCCTCGTACAAGACTGTGGACAGTATGGCATCTCCACAGCTCGATGCTTCTCCGTCATGACGGGATCTCTTGTACCAGGCCCCAACGCTGTTCTTCGTCACATCACACAATCTACATCACAAACCATCTACCCCCACCAGAGATGGGCGCATGGACTGCTAGTTGAGGACTCATCCGTCCCTGTGTTTTTCATGAACAGAGAAAATAAAGGCACAGGCCACGGTTGGTCGATGAATGCTGGGGTTGGATGGAATCTCAGGGGTAATGCTACGTTGGAGTCGCCACCTCTAGGAGTCAATTGGTGTGTGGGATCTCTTTCCGTTGCCAAGTTGGAGGGGAACGGGACGTTCCTGGAAACAGGGAAGCAAGTTTCCCCTAAAAGTCTTTTCCAATCACAACTTGGGGCGAGGGGGTTGTGAGACATGATTATTAAACATGAGAGACATCGGCAGTAGAGAAGGAGAGCCAACGAGACCTACCCTACAGTTAGACAGTGTTTTGTAATCTTTTTGTAATCTTGTTATAATCCTTCTTGTAGGTTCTTCCTTATTATTAATTTTCCCATTTGATGGACCATCATGATTAATAAACATCGCGATCTATAGTGAAATGACAGATTCATGCATGCAAAAGGGGCGTAACTATCCTGTTCAACGAATGATTATTACTTCACAGAAGAATCCATTGCAGCCCAATTTCCCATGATCCAACTGAAAGTGATCATCGCCGATCCACACCTCTACTAAAGTTCCTCCAAGTAAAAACATATCCGTCTTAGTTTCTCGTAATTTGTGCACTCATCCTGAGCTATAGCTCGTTCTACATGGGAACTGATCTATTAAATAATCAAAGCCACTAAACCCTTGTTTCCTGACCCTTACTTGATCTCAACATCTGAAATCTTAAACCCACCAGGGCACAACTTCTGGAATACCTCCTGAGGATCATACTTGGCCGCCGCATCCTTCATCTTCTTGATATTCTCGGCACCATAACTACCCAAAGGATCCTGGCTTTTATCCGCGTAGTTGAGATACGTCCATTCGAGATTACCACCCTCAATCGTCGCGGCAAAATCACGCACCTCCTGAATCCATGCCTGCACTTTCGGTCTAGCAAAAGCCTCATGCTCTGCCGTCTTAGCCATGACAACAGCAAGGAATAAAATGCCATTGCTCTTGTGACGGTCCATGCCCATAATGTTACCACCAGCTTCGACGCCGCGTTGGCCAAAGAGCGTGGGCAAAGGTTGGAAGAGACACTGCGTGATGAAGTCTCCATCGGGAATATGTTGCTTGAGTTCTTCGACGAGCTTGTCGTGGAGCTCGGAGGCTTTTGTTATGATTCGGGTATCGTTCTTGAAACAGATGGTAAACCACGTGTCGCTAGATTCATGTTAGGTAATATGTCTCGTAGGCCAAGACATTTACTTACTAATAGTTTGCTGGAATGTTGTACTCATAGGCCATCTCGGTAAGAGTGGTCATCTTGACAGTATTCATAATCTCCGGCAAAGCTAACCACTTCTTATATGCTGGAGGCTTCTCGATACCCTCCATGTTAGCATAAAGAGTAGCGATAACAATATCTTTAAAGTCAGGCATGTATGTGAATATCGTGACCAAGTTACTGTGTATGTCGTTGGGAACGTTATCTGTAAATTCAGACAAAGCCTCGATTGCGCTGGGGATAGCCTGCTTGGGAAAGAAAGTCATTCCTCCCCAGACTTTGTCCTGTGGGATAGCCTTCATTGTAAACTCGGTGACGATACCAAAATTGTTCGAACCACCTTTCAAAACTCGGAAGAGGTCAGAGTTGTTGTTCTCATCGGCAACGACTATGTCACCGTTGCCGAGAACGACTTGGTACGAGACGACATTGTCGCATCCGAAACCCTGCCTCGCCGTGAAGAAGGCATTGCCGCCGCCTAGCAAGAGTCCAGCAACTCCAACGTTGCCCTCACGGCCTCCAGCAACGGCACGACCATGTTTACCAAGCTCGGAGTAGACGTCCCGCCATCGATTGCCAGGTCCGATGCTAGCAGTTTCTGTCTCGGCGTTGAAGATCACCTTGTTGAGGTGAACCAGATCAATAGTGACACCATTCTCGATGTTATTGGAGCCTGCCCAGTTTGTATGGCCTCCACTGCGGACAGCAAATTGTTGGCCAGCAGCTACGAGAGCCTTGACAGCCGTGACGACCTCTTCAGGCGTATGGGGCTGGACAATACACGCAGGCTTGATCTTGGCGCTATTGGACCAATACGACTCCTGTCGTGCCGTAAACTCGGCATCGGTAGGCGAGAGGATTCTCGGTTGCAGTCCAGCTGCAATCAAGCTCTCGGCCTGGGGGATCTTCGGCTGGGGGACTAGAGTTGCCATGGTTAAGGTTTTCTATGTGTAAGAGAATAAATGAAGTGTCGAGGATGCAACACACAAAAATGGCTGCAAGCCATTTCGAGAGAAAGCACTGGGGCATCCTACTCTTTATTATGCACCTACGGGGTTTATATTGAACCCGCCCCCAGTAACATGGTGTTGTTCTAGACAATCCCTCGGGAGTTTAGCCCCTGGTTCCGTGTAGATCGTATGCGAATTAAGCAGTGTTGCAAGCATCTAAAAACCTTAAACCTTCTTGTCCGTTGCACTACTGGTAGCCGACGTCACATCGTCGACGGTGTACCTGTCCGCAACGTCCAGGGTCTTGCTCGGATTGGCAATTCGGCGCCGTGGAGGATTCAGCTGCAGGTCACTAAGGATGTTTCCTCTCTCCTCAATTCTCGGCACTTGGACAAGGCAAGGGACTGCGAGCTCATCAGGCAAAGATTAACTATGAGCCCCTTTTGTTATACGAAGGCCGCTATAACTGTCATGTGTCTTTGTAATCCCGATCTGATGCCTTATCAATCGCCAACAACTAAATTCCGAATGTCTAACTTACAAATCCCGAAAACTTTACATCTGACGAAACTACTGCAGTTACCTTGACAAAGCCATCACCGCAATGGCAGCCATTGTGGACGGTGTACCAGTTGCGATCCCGCCCCCTGAGGGGTATGTTGTCGACTTTGACAACCCGCAGCGCAATAGCGTGCCAGCTGCATATTGGATGTTTGGTGTCGGAAATTTCTTCATGTTACTTTCCGTCCTGCAGAGGGTGTATGTACGCGTGTTTATTCAGAGAATATTTAAAGTTGAAGATGGTAAGTTTTCAGGGACTTCCCTAGCAGTACTCTCATGAGACTCGAGTAAAGTAGAACACCAGCTAACAAGATGCAGCATGCTTGGGAGTTGCCTATGTACGCACCCAGTCTTGAGTCGTTGGTTCGGTCGGGCGTTGACACCTCTAGGTCTTCTCGGTAGTCCTCCAAACATTAATCATCCGTATGCTTGACCGATCTACGACACCGAATCTGAGATGCCGACAAAGCTGATTATCTGCATAGGCGACTTCGCTCGTGGTATAATGGGAACCCATGCTTGGGAGATGCCCTTAACCAAGTTCGCCCTCTTCGTTCGCGCGCTGTACCTCCTCCCGATTTTGTACAATCCCGTCCAGTGCGGTGCAAAGATGGCTCTTCTCCTTGTATACCGACGTCTCGCACCGCAAAAGTGGTACAAGTTCCTAGTCTGGGGCACCGCGTTCGTCACCGTTGGGTCCTCGTTTGCTATTACGTTCGTCACCATCTTCCCTTGTCGGCCAACTCGAGCGGCGTGGGATATCTCTTATACCGACCCGAAATGCATTGATCGAAATGCTGTGTACAAAGCTACTGCGGCATTGGGTGCTATAACAGATGCCATGGTCCTCGCCGTTCCGATTCCGGTTGTGATACCGCTCAAGATCTCGATGCGACAGAAGGTGGGATTGATCTGCTTCTTCGGTATCGGCGCAGTGTAAGTTGACTTGCGGTTGTAAAATTACAAAACTGACTGTCGAACAGCACCGTATTCACTTCTATCATGAGACTCATTGCGTTGATCAAATCGATGGGTACAGTTGACCAGTCATGGGGTGGAGGACCTGTGCTCCTTTGGATGTAAGCATTAATTCTCGAGTATTCGGACAACACTCTAATCAAGAACAGTTTCGCCGAGGCAAATCTTTCTGTTATTTGCGCCACCTTACCAACTGTCAAGCCATTCGTCAAACACATATTCCCTCGCATACTCGGTACCACCGATCCAGCCTCGAACAATGGACCATCCTTTTCCAACCCCAGTGCACCACCCACTATAGGAGCAATAAAATCGAACCCACCACGGAGACACGAGCAATACGAACGATTCGACGATAGCCCTATGTACCCCTTGAAAACAATGGCAAATGTGGAAGCTGGAGGCAGCACAGATCGGAAAGCAGGAACAGCTTGGCCGCATACGCGACAAGCATCTTCCGGCAGCCAGGATGATTCAAGTTCAGAAAAGGCCATTGTACAGACACGGACGACAACTGTATATTACTCGAGATGAGATTGCACTCCAAACAGTTTTTGCTCATCGAGACCGAATTGCTAGTTGAGCGGTGAGGGATCGTAATACTAACATTATCACAACACATCGAGGAATCTACTAATGGAATAACCTGGTTCCCCGTCATCATGACAGCGTGCACAGAATAAATGAGGAGGAAATTTATTTACGGGTAGCTAGCCATATCATACATTATACCAAGCGCAATATTCTAAATCCCACGTCCACTAACAATTGCGGTATAAATCATATTCCGTCTTCTACAGATTGTAGAACCGAGATCCCATCGTCTCATCAGCCCAAAATTAGAGGCGCACGACACTGCCTCTTGGTTTGGTTTGCAACCATTCAAGCCGCCATGATGTTTAGCCGCGCCGAGCCTGTGGAGCAGCTATCCCTCGGCCTCTCCATCGACCAGGTCCTCCAGAGAGAATCACCCAGACGCGAGAGGATACAGGAAACATGCATTTCAGCAGTTTGCCTAGGCCCTGGCTTTCTACGGAGACAAGACGAGCAGCGCTGACGGACGCACTGATGTGATTGAGATCATCTTCAACGTGGGCAGGGAGCACAACCTTTAGTTACATGACCTGAAAAAAATCAAGTCGAACAAAGGACTCAGCAATTGTTATGTTGCATGCATGAAGCCAAGAGTCTAAACCATGTTGCGTACCCCTGACCCTTGTCTAGTGAGATTCGTGAAAATGGACTCGTCGAGTCATATACATATGACTCGATGTTCGTGCCTGAAGACACGTGAAATGGAGCAATAACTCTGTGAATAATCACATTGCGGACTTCCAATTCTCGGCTATAATTGCGCCGAGAGCTTCGTTCGGATGTCACGGGTTGAATGTGTTGAACCAACAAGCATGTCAATGCAGATGCTCTGTTGAAAAATTGGAGGCTCCTTCGGTTGACGCAGCGTGACATAAATTTAAAGAGAATTGTAAGCTGTATCGTTGGAACTCTTCCTCCCTTCACTTCTGGATTACTGATCAACTCATTTTGCTCTTGTTCCCCCTTTTTGGATTTGTCATAGCACAAAGAGGAGTCTGTCTGTTGGTTGGTATTTGTACTTTATCAATTCTCCGCCTGTCGTTTTTTGTGATGTGCATAAATCCTTCGGAGGCCCGGTGTTGACATTGGCAGGGTGCTTTCACATATACAACTTGCCTGTGAATTATGCAAGAAACAGTTGACTTGTGGTTTGTAGTCTTTTTCTTCATGTAGCCAACAATTGACGGGTGATCGATAACTAAACCATTGAAGAAGTCCCAAGTTAATGATGTATCCAGATCGTGGAATATTGTAAACAAATCAATATTATAATAGAGTAACAGGTGGAAGGACTTCCACAGCCCCAAGATGGGTTCGACCGAAGGATACCTACCCAGTCAACAGCCCCAACTCCCGCTGAATGCTATTCATCTTAAAACCAGCGTGAGGATTGTGTTTTGCCACCCTTTCCCCGTGACAAGTCGTCATTTGCATCAAGTAGTTTACCCTCATCACGCAGCACAAGCTCGTACCGTTCTTCAGCCACGAGTGTATCAGTGCCAGATGTCTTCGAAGTATCTTCGCCCTCCAACTTGATAGTCGCCAAAGATCGGGTGATAAACATGTCACTATTGGGTCTAGAGTCGGATAGTTCCATCCTAGGTCTGAGTCGTGACATGAGACCTCTGAAGAGCTGCTGCGTGTGCGGCATGCAAGACACCATGATGCCTACGCATAAGTCGATGTTCGACCAAGTAAATACGCTCTCCAAGTCAACTATGCATGCGGAAGTCTCTGATCAGTGGCTGCAAACCGTCGAGGTCAGTCGAACATACCTGTGAGGTTCGCATAAGTGGGATGCACCACCAAATACGTGACCCGAAGAATGCTTACGATAGTCAAGCTGCGGTACAGTCAATTGCCAACGTTCGCATATAGACCCTGGCTGCCACTTACAAGATGCCAACGCCAAACATGGCCATAACCCCAATCTTCCGTCTCAACTTCAATCCAATACCATAGAGCTGAGTCATAGGTAGGATCAGCATCCACACATCCAGTGTAATATTGAGGACACCATGTGCCAATGCAAGCGTATTTGGATTTATGATAACGCCCTCGAACGGGTTGCCTTTCCAACCCTCCCACAACAGCGAAATCGGTCGTCTCTGGATGAGGAACAGCGTGAGAATAGTTATTGTTGAGATGCCGATATAACCCAGAGTCCAATAGATCACAATTCGGAATTTGGGTTCGGGGAAGATGCGGAGGAAGAAGACGAGGATAGATGCTTTAGTCAGGGAGAGGGACGTTGTATACGCCATTTGCACAAAGATACTGAGCTGCGACATGTAAGATTGGCAGCAAACGTACACTGACACAAGACTGACTTACTTTCATAAAGTCTGTAATTTGATCGTCCCTCAGTTTCCAGACGTCACGTCCCAGACCGTTCAGGAGCACTTGTAGCACATGTTAGTAAGCAGCAGCTTCAAAAGCAAGAGGTAACATGGAAGATCAGTCAGAAACGACTATACTTACTCAATTGTCCTGCAACATTGTATCCCACCACGAACGTCTTGTAACGATTAGTCCGACATAAGGATCCCTGAGGTTACAGACTCACAAACGAAGCTATGACGAGATAATCATCGAGGCCCCAAGGGAGAAACCGGAGGCACTTGGAGGTTATTCGTATCGCCATGAAGACGGCAGCCAATGCAGTCATCACAGACATGTAAACCTGAATTCGTTGTCCGTAATCTGTAATTGGTAAACCACATACAGTTTCCGTTGTGTTGAGAAAGTCTGGTCAAAACATCCGATTAGCCCGGCATTCGTGTGGATTGTATTGTTGTTGATGTTGTTGTTGCTCGAGAGATCCATCCCTACCCAGTGTTTCTCTATATGTGCAGCTCCTTGCTAAACACTCTTGAAGATCTTTGAAAAAGATTTCCTCTCGACATGCTTCCTTGAAGTCATCCTGCAAATACGTCGATTGGTTGAGAGTATTAGTCAAACATTCGATCTATTCAATTGTAAGCTCCTCAAGGCTTCATGAGGCTACCGCATGAATCCTGGACAAGAAAAGGAGCCTACTGACGGCACAATCCGACATGCCCTGGATGAGTTCCGTGTCTGGTATGGTTTGGGCTACGGTGCATTGTATAATGGATAACGCGTGAAGGGATATCAGAAACCACAACCAGCTGGTCGACATGGCGAGAAAGCCGGATTTTTGTCGACGTCGAGGGTATTTACAGAATGATGAAGGAGGAAGAAAAGCGCAGGGACTGGTCTAGTCTTATCTTTCCTTGTTCACAAATGAGGCTGCCTCTAAAACTTGACCGGATACGCCACTATGGCCACAGCAGCGAAACAAGGCAGTGGTAGGTGTTGATTATCGACGCCACTTGAAATGAAGGCCAATAAGCTTGGCCAGCAATGCCACTGACACTCTGCTGCGTTCAAGAAACAACGCCATGTTCCTAAAGCGTATTGCCCTGCATGCCGGTCGCTGGTCATCAACGGTAGCTGCCGAACCACTGAACGGTTCTCGACCCAACCCAACGGGCTATCTCCGCATGCAGAGCTAGATCTACGATTCTGGAGCAACACATTTGACAGGTTGTGGCTTCAATAGCTGAATTACAAAAATCCTCAATTATCCAGTGCCGACATGAGGCGGCACGCTCTGGTGAATGTATTCCGGGAGCATGGGTAATACCGATGCGCCCATATTGAAAAGGTACGATCTACGCTGCATGGTACGCGGCGTCAAGATCCAGAACCCTTTGGATACTGTAATCATTGATGAGTATATGGATTTTGGAAATGCGTGCGGAGAAAAGATCATGACACCTGACTAGTCAGAACATCAAGGTTGACGGGAGGTTCCTCGGGCCTCCTGGTTTAGGGCGAACAAAAGTATTGAAATCGTGCATAATGGACCACACAGATTTCCAAACTTACGCGTTGTTACCATATATTGAGGCGGTGGCACTCCATCTGCATTGGACAAGGTCCAAGAAGGACTTCTATGTCGGTGCCACATGAATCATTTCATGCGACTAACATCGTATTCCTTACTGTTACTCTAACTTGGACAAAGTTGACGTTTCATGTTACCAAAAACCTGCTGCCTGAGTGATCACCAGGCAGCGGGATAACCATCAGGCTGCCATAATGCCATGAAGTATATAGTCAATTTTATTCAAGTGCTATATCTGAAGTTGGAAATTGACAAAAGAAGGGTCTCGATTGTTTGCATTGCGCATTATCCATCATAATGGTTGTCACAGAAGTTGGCTGCGTTGTGCTCAAGGCTGACCTGGACATCATGGATCCCAAGACGCAAGAGGGGCACATTCTGCGCGGGATGTGGGATAACGTAACCAAAGCACCAGGAGGACCCCATCGGGTATTCTGGGGCCTTGAAAGTGAAGATCCTCTTAAGCTTTGGGGCTTCTTTGACTGGGATTCCCTTGAGCAGCATGAGAGTTTTGCCAAGAGGTGAGTTAGCAATGATGAAAGTGTTTTTGCGCAGGACAGGAAGAGATGTCTAACAATAACTAACGTTGATAGTCATGCTCCAGAAGCTCTGAAAGACTTTCCCCAGATTGCCACGCATGGAGAATTCATCAAACATGTTCATATAAATCCATCTTCCGACGTGTTTCGAAGTCCAACGACAGAAATCATACTAGTGTATTTCCCTGCAGACATTACCCGAGACATGCAAAAAGAGAAATCAGTGGAATTACAACATCTCTTGAGCACATCTCTTGAGAGCTGTCCTCATGTCATTCAAGTGGCTCATGGATGGGCTGTACAGAATGATTTTCCGATGAGAGGAGCTGAGGGACGATCGGGTGCTGTGTTTATGGGGTTGGTCGGCTGGTCTAGCATCCAAGAGCATGACATTTTTCATGACACAGATGTTTATCGGGAAACCATGAAAGACATCAACTGCATAGAAGGAGTTTTGGGGCTTTACACATTTACTCTGAATTGCTCCGTCATTGAGAGGACAAGTGAGTAGCCGGATCACGGTCTGGTTTGTCATTTGTCCTGTCAAATGAAATATCGCCTTTTCAGAACCATAGGTAATTCTAATGTGTCAAAGTGTTTAAGGTCAAAGAAAAAAGAAGGGGTCAATTTCTGGATATTCCTGTTTTTTTTTTCCAGATCTTAAACAACTCGTTTGACTTCAAAACCACTGCGAAATTATATATGAATATCTCAGCATGTTAGTCTCGTGATCTTCTCCCGATACCATCCGGATCAAAAGGTAATTCTCGGGAAGCCAGGGTCGTCATAATCTTTATCGATATAGGTATGGTATCTTTGCATCACACGAAACTGTAACGTTAGCTTCAATCAATGCCGGCAGAGTCGCCGACGATGAACTTGGGCGGAGGATATCTACCCTGTCTTATCCACAATTGCAAACGGGAACATGAACTCTTCTCAGCCAAGGTGTTTCTCAGCTCACTCTTCTACAAGGATAAGCAGCAAGCAATTGGTGCGCATTTGTTGACTATTCGCCGAGGTTCAGCAAGGGTGTGGGAGGAAATTGACCAACTGAAACAAGGGTTGGACGAAAAAGTGACCCATTTGTGTCCCTGAAATATCTCCGTTGAAACACTAACTGGCCTGGTTAGGGGCCATTGGACGGTTAAAAGCAACAGATATAAGTAGTGAATACAGCCCGCATGTATGTGCTCGTAGTTTGAAACACAGCATTGCGCAGTTTCAACAAACCAGTCGAGCTCGCACTTTCGACCACATTCAGGATGTTGCTCAAGACGATTTTCACAGCTTTGTCCGTTGGTGTCGCCAACGCTGCACTGACTTACCGAGGAGTTGATTGGTCATCCGTTGCTGTTGAAGAAAAGGCTGGCATTAAATACAGAACATCAAGCGGTACCATCTCGCCACTCGAGAACATTCTGGCCTCGAATGGTGTGAATATCGTCCGCCAAAGAGTCTGGGTTAACCCTTCCGACGGAAACTACAATCTCAATTACAACATCGCGCTCGCTAAACGCGCAAAGGCCGCCGGTCTCGACGTCTTTCTTGATCTACACTACTCCGACACATGGGCAGACCCAGCCAACCAAAAGATTCCATCGGGATGGCCGACCGACATCGATAATCTATCATGGAAGGTCTACAACTACACACTGGAAGTCTGTAACGCCATGAAGACCGCCGGCGTCTCCCCCAAAATCGTCTCGATCGGCAACGAGATCACAACCGGCATGCTCTTCCCCGCTGGAAGAACGTCCAACATGTATAACCTCGCGAAGCTTCTGCACTCGGCTGCCTACGGAGTCAAGGATAGCGCGTTGAGTGTCAAGCCCAAGATTGCCATTCATCTGGACAACGGATGGAAGAAGGACACCCAGGAATGGTGGTACAATGACGTCCTTGCTGCTGGACCTTTGTCAACTTCCGACTTTGATATTATGGCCGTTTCATACTATCCTTTCTAGTACGTTCATATTCCAACCCTTCGGTTACCGACAATCTATTGGTCAGAGCCAAACTCCTTGCAAGTCAAGAGCTAACTTCTTTTCCCTAGTAACTCGGACGCAACTCTTTCGAACCTCAAGGCAAGTCTTACAGCCCTGGCCCAGAAATGGTCCAAAGAGATCATCGTTGCGGAAACGAACTGGCCTGTTACATGCCCTTCACCAGCATACGCTTTCCCCGGCGATGTAAAGAGCATTCCATTTTCCGCAACTGGCCAGTCAGACTTCGTTAAGAAGGTTGCCGCTGTTGTCGATGGTGTTAGCACTGGTAGTGGTGTGTTTTATTGGGAGCCGGCCTGGGTCAACAACGCTGCGCTTGGCTCCTCTTGCTCTGACAATGCCATGTTCAGCTACCCTGGTACGGCTCGATCCAGTCTATCCGTTTTCAAAGGATTCTAGTTGAGCAAGCCTCAGATCTGTTTCTTTACTTTGTCGCAGTGCAAGTTGATCTTGTCAAGGACGATCCTTCATGTAACATAATTGCTTTTCGTGAAAATACATATTTCAAGATAGTTTCCTCAAGAGACTCTGAGTGCTCGGTATAAATCCGTCACCCCAACTTCGAGGGTAGATTCCTGTTGATCGGGGATCTCTATAGCAGTGTTATAGTCATCGCCAGCTTGAGCTTGGCTTAATGACAGAGAAGGGACTGTCGTTTTGCATCTGAAGCCACGTATCATCGCATAGGCAGCAAACTTCATCTTTCATTACCAGTCAGTCCTGGAAAAGAGAATGTGCTGAGCGCAGGGGTAAAGTGAGGATTGTGGTCATGGCTAAAGTCGGTTGTCCCCAACTCCGTATTGCATGGACGACTACGATTTGCATCCAAGGAGTACAAATCTAGAAGTGACCGAACCGAAACATCGGTCAGATTCATGCATGGATACCAGAGAACACGTGTTCACACAGATTGGGAATAATAAATCACCTTTTCCTCGTAAAGAACACATAAGCTAGTGTGATTTAGGCTATATGGGGTGACTTCTGGAGGAAGTTCTTGAGTAGAAACCCCGCAGACGCGGATGAGGAGGCACGGATTGCGTAGAACCCCAGGACGATCTCCAATCCCTTCCCCTTCTTAACCCTGGCAGCGACTATTCCTACCTAAAAAGTCTGACGTTGCTGGAATAAGGCAACCCTGGCTTCATAGCCGGGGTAGGGGGAATATATACATTCTTTTCGATCAAGACATAGCAATTCTGATTCATAGGCAGTACTGATTTGAAAACTGTGCTTCTTATTGAACATCAGAACTCGATATATGGCCTAGTAACTGAAAATTCTAAGCATCAGTGAGATATTTCTGGTAATCTCCTAACATGCACTGCAACTCTCACGTCCTGTAGGAATCCGTACCCCGGTTGAACGCACTGATTGGAGGCCTAAATCCGGTTCTAGAACAACGGATTAATCATGCTTAAGTTTATGCGTAGACATGTACGTCAGAATGTGGTTCGATCAAGCTTGGCTCGTTAATAAGCCAATTAACCCCTCGTGAACTTGACTCAATCCTTCGATAGGGAGGCAGAATACACATATGTGAATTAGTTCAACAATTACGCGTCATTCCAATACGTAAGTATGTAAGTCTTAAAGCGAAAGCGGAATGACAAAAGCCCTGAATAAAGATTCAACAACCCTGGATTACTCTCGTATTGGGCCAGGGACCTAGTCTTTCCAGTTCACCTTCGTGAATCCTCCAGTCAGATGAGAGTTAAGTCGCTGTAGCATGAATCCTTCTACCAAACAGAGAGGCGCAGCAGTTTTGAGGGTTGTATATAACACTAATATAGAAATATGGTACTAGTATCTTGCTTCTAGGGCTATCCATCTTTGTACTTTTCCTGCCATTTACAACACGATATGCGTTTTGAGTCAACCTTAACTATCGGCCTCCTGGCCAAAGCTGCTCTTGCAAGCAATGCTCCCTGCGGCACGTCGTCTTTTGGCGCGGCTTTGGGCGCTCAAATCCGCAGACGGGGCTTGGAAACTCGAGGAGACAGAGAACATGTTACGGTAGATACGTACGTCCATGTTATCGCGGAAAGCGACAAGGAGGAAGAAGGCTACCTCACTGTACGACCCCGTTCTGAAGATCTCGAGGCAAGAGCTAATAAATATTTGTTTAGGAAGCGACCGTGCAAGGCCAAATCGATCTGCTCAACCAAGAGTATAAGCCTCACGATTTCTCATTCAAGCTGATTGAGACCACTTGGACTATCAACGAAACATGGGCTCATCCCGTAGGCAGTCCAGTGCAGGATGCCAGTGAGCCAGAGCTAAGGGCTGCCCTTCGAAGGGGAGGTTACGATGACCTGAACCTTTACTTCGTCGTAGGTATGCCACCACTAGGCAAATGTGAACTACCAGTTCCAAGCCCCACGAAGGAGGAGATCATCAATGACGGCTGCATCATGAAGACCATGAATCCGGGGCAACTTCCTCCCACGTTCGGTACCGTCACGGTCCACGAGGTCGGCCATTGGCTTGGTCTTGATCATACCTTTGAAAACGGCTGCGAGGAGCCTGGCGACGGGGTCGACGATACGCCCGCCGAAGCTGAACCCGTTGGCTATGAAGAGGGTTGCGCTGAACCTGGTCGTGATACCTGTCCCAATCAGCCAGGTCTGGATCCAGTCGACAATTTTATGACATACGTGGATGAGTAAGTTTTCAAAAGTCACTATTAACCAGTTTTGAAGATTTGCTAAACAAAAGCTAGCTCCTGCGGCCCTAAAAGGTTCACCCCTGGACAGGCAGAGCGTATGCATAATCTATGGAAGCTCCTTCGAGTGCCGGAGAACGCGGAGTAAAGCACCAAGTACCGACTGAAGTGTTAGCTAAGGTCCTTGGAAATGCGGGTGTTGACTTTTTACAATCAGTGTTTCGGCTGAGACGTTGAAACTGTCGAGAAAGAGATACGAGACTTGCAGTTGTGTACCCTCTTTCTTTCCCAACAGGACTCTTAGTATTATTTACCAAACTATTTCTTGATGATAAACTCCTTGAGGAGCAAACCGAAAATTATCCAGATGCCATGGGGTTCATGTTTGGCGGTGCATTCTCGAACCAAATCAAGGTCCATCTGGAGGCTGGCAGGAAGTACAAGATTCTGACACGTACATCCCCGCCAACTCCAAAAGAGGGTGAGGTCGAGGATATGGGGCTTCTGGAGGGTCACGTTGGTCTTCAGGTTGGTTTCGCGCCTGCTTCGGAACTTGATCAAAACTATACAGCCGAGGCAGCGCGTCTTGCCCAGGAGGCTGATATAGCTATTGTCTTTACTGGGCATGAACCAGTATGGGAGACGGAGGGCACTGACCAGGTTAGCTTCCATCTCCCTAAGAACGGAAGCCAGGATCGTCTTGTTTCGGCTGTGGCCGAAGTTAACCCCAATGTTATCGTCGTCAACTCTACAGGAGTTCCCGTCGCTATGCCATGGCTTGATAAGATCCGAGCTCTCGTCCAGTCGTGGTACCCTGGCCAAGAATGTGGCAATGCCATTGCCGATATCCTTACTGGACGAACTACCCCTGAAGGCCACCTACCTTGCACGTTCCCTAAAGATACCCGCGATTGTCCGGCCTATGGAAACTTTCCAGGTCAGTCTGTAAACAAGAAGTTGACGGTGGAATACAAAGAAAGCGTCTTTATCGGGTACCGCCATTTTGATCGCGTCGCTAAAGACAAGGTCGATTTCCCTTTCGGCTTTGGACTCTCATACACATCCTTTGACTTCCAGAACTTTAGTGTACAGAGAGTCAGCGAGAACTCGTACAATGCGAGCGTCCAGGTGACCAACACTGGTGCCGTGGCTGGTGGGATTACTGTTCAAGTCTACGTTGGAAAGGAGAACGCGCCAAGCACAGACCCAGAGAAGCAACTCGCTGGTTTCAAAAAGGTCAGGCTGCAACCGCGAGAGTCGCAGGTGGTAGAGATTCCTATCGAGGACCGGGACTTTGCCTTCTACGATGAGACCGAGGGTCGGTGGGCTGTACGGGGAGGAGTCTACCGTTTTATGCTTGGGAGATCAGCACAGGACATCGTAGCTGAGACAAAGGTGCCTATAGAAGAAAAGACATACAGTCTCCATCATAGATAGACTTGGGATATAGATTTGACGATATAGAAACTGCTGTTGAACGACTACTTGTCCCGTCCTATCTTGTCTGTTAAGTTGCTAGTGCATTTCTCCCAATCAGGTCGAGAATGCCAGGTACCTTGTAATGAAGGGTGTTACAGGGTATTACTGGATCAAGATAAAGACTGCGGACATACAGACCGGACAGCGGCAGAGCAGTATATAAAAAAGCCCTCTCACTTTCCAGCACCATGTCTTGGTCCTTGAAAGGTCAATCAAACACCCCTAATGGGACATCCATCTCTTCCGTCACTTTGGAAGATATCCCCCTACTAATCGTTCGCAGGGTCGGATCAACAACATCTCACTCCTGCTTGTTATTGCTCCAACCACGAAATGTCATTGGTCAGTCAGTAATGGTCGTCTTCACCACTCTCTTTATATGGTTGGCCACCACTTGGACTTGAACCAACAACTTTGCCACAGTTCACATCCTCGACGTGATGAAGCCCAACCTTTACAATCTGGCGGAACTTTTGCACATATCAGCAGGAACCCAAAAATAACTCAACCCATACGGTCAAAGCATCACCACCACCAACGCCGCTCGATCTATCGTGCCCCTCTGTTCTGGTGGTTCTGGACCACGCCATTTATTTCAGCACAACTTCTGCCTGAGGATCTCTCTCATTGTCCCATGGAAACCCATTCTTCCACATCAATTCATCCGGTTTTAATTCTGTGTCCATAACCACCACGCACGAACACTCGCTGACAATCATGCTCATGATTTGATAAAGACCTCGAGCTAGATGTTTGGCGACTTGTAGAAGAGGGTGATGGATATTCTCGCTACTTCCAATGCGAACAGTGCGGAAATCGGAGTCGTAGTTGATGTTGACAAAGATTACGTCGATCTTATAGATTGCAATAGTTTTAGATGCCAGTTCGGAAGGAGGCTATCTCGAGAGGTTGGTATTGGGATCAACTATGTAGCTAATTGACGGTGGACCAGACATGACAAGGCTTGTTGGCGAAGAGAGATTGTAGAAGCAAAAAAGATGGTTATATTGCGTTGTGATGCGTGACTCCTCACTTTTCCTCAGGTGGATTTGTTAGGAAGATATAGGTAGACACGTCTTGTAGAAGGCAGCACAGGTCTACTTAGATCGTACAAATGGTTACTAATCAGTCCGAGCAATAAACTATGATCAGGCTCTGGTCTTGCGTGGTGTGCCATCTTCAGATGAAATGGTCTGCAGACCTGCTACAGCTCAAATTTGTCCCTCCACATCTTATCGAGTGCAAACCCGTCAAGCACCCATCCTGTTTCTTTCTCAATGAAGCGTACGTTCTCTTCGGGACACTTCCAGTCAATGTAATGCCAAAAGACCTCCCAGCAGATAGGACTAGCGATGGAGACTACATGCACGTTCTCAAGACTGGTAAATCCCACCAGCTCCTTGGATTCAATCTCGCAAAACCATCCATCGTTCTCCCTCTCCAGTCGAAGATGTCGGATGTACGGCCTCTCCTGGATAATTTCTTCGAGGTTGATGTTATTATCTCCTATAGAAACCATGTCAAATTCGAAATTGATCCAGGTATAGCGTGGTTGTTCTCCGTAAGTGAAGGCACGTTCATATAGATCAAGGTCGCGGGCCTCTTGGCAAGCATGCAGTATCCCCGGAACTGGAGTTGAAGATGTTGCACAAATGACTTTCCCTGCATCATTTTTGAAGCGAACTTCGACCGCGCGCGCTTCTAGAGCCATATGCCAGATCTGAGAGCGTAATTCCCAGGGGAGAAGGGAGAAATGATGGAACGCGGACATGATGAGGGGAACCCTGCAGCGATCTAGGCAGAAACGAAGCTGGGTAGTGAGCGTTCACTCGGCTGCACAACGTCGCATACCAGGGGGACCACTGAATAAATAGAAATGCTGTTGCTTATACTCTTTGTTGAAAGATGCGATGATGTGTAAATCTAGTCGGTAATTAATTATGGCCGTAGTGGTCAAAATGTGAGTTGAGGATATTTTCAGCTGCCTCTCGAAGGATCGTCAGCATGGACAGCTGAATGGTGACTGATGTGGCGCAGCAAGTAATCATCAGGTATTTTGAGATCTATTTATACATATCACCGATATTTCTGTGTCGACACTTGTGCTTGGTTCTGCCTTGCCTGCCTTTCTTTTCTTCTCGGACGCCACCGTTTGAAGTAGAGACAGACAAGAACAACACCGATGATGATAACGGCAATTGGTAGCAATATAACCAACGCCCAGCCATTCTTTTTGGTAACCCAATGACTAAATGATTCACCAAAACTCTTCTCATCCGTGTCATATTTACCGTCCGGAATTACCTGGCCAGGTGTCCAGATTGGTACTTCCATTCCGTTTGTCAGGGTCGGCAGCTGCGGTGTCAATGTTGATGTGTCGGTCGATTTCCACGTTATAGCCCATGCTTCGTGAACAGCAAAAATGAATTTGAAATTTGAGGCTGATGATGTTATTTGATCGAGAGACTCTGTTGTGGTTTCGTCGTTTGGGACCGCAGTCCACTGCCCGCAGGGATGCTTTATCTTGGAGGTCAACTTTGGCATATTCCAGATGTCCCCGTGCAGATAGGTGTAGCCACTGTTGGGAAAGCAAGTTAGTCTGAAATGTCAAGCACGCTTGTTGAACGAGACTATGTAACGCACCTCTCGCAGCAAAAGGCCGTGGACAACTTATTCCGATGGTCCACTCCCATGCTCTGGTAGTCCCACCCACTGGGACACACTGCTGGGCTGAAATGAAAGCGAGATTCAGGTACAAGATTGCCCCAACCGGACGGATAACATGATGGATTCGCCAATGAGGACAGAGCGGTTATGGTCCTATTCGGACTATTGTACTCTTGTGAAATCGCAGTCGTCGTCAGCCATTGCGAGGTACATTCATCTGGCTGCTGAAATGGCGTTGTAAGAGCGATTAAGTCTGTCACGGTCGCTTCATTTGAAACAAACGTAGTTGAAGCAGGTTCGGTATCATCAGAGTCGGTACTGGATGCCATTGCGAGTGACAGTCAGTGGGGAACATGATTTGGCAATGATGCAGGGGAAGACAAGCTTATTTAAAGCATACGCCGCAGGGGAAATGAATTGAACATGTGATGTTACGATTGCAATTCTAGACCCTGTTCGTGTTGATCATTGGATACGTCTTCAATTGGTACGAATCCTTCTTGCGACAGGGGCCTTGGTTAAATGGCACTAACTGGATATATCCTTCGACTGCCTGGGCGGCCACGATGATCAATATGGCCGTAGGAGGTCATGGTGGTGTGGTGCGATAGAGATGTGAGCGGTATCGATAAATTTGAATACACAAGTACATATATGGAAAAAAGTCGATGTCTTTTGCTTCTTTTGTTCAGGTAAAAGTCGGACCTGGAGCCGTACCCTTGTTGAGTGGGCCGAGTCGGACTGAAGTTTGGAGCGACTTCCGGACAACGTCGGGCATTCAGGGGTCCGGTTTGTATAGGGTAGCCCAGACCATCAAGTCTATCGTGACTGGCAAACCCGAGGGTTGTCGGATGTAAAGAAACAACGTTTGTATATAAATTCAAAAAACAACCTTCGAGTAAACCAGGCAACCATCAATCCTCAGCAATCTTTACTTTTCAAAACCCTTACCATTACTCATTTGTCCATCATGGCTTCCCTTCACTTTGGCTGTTTGCTCTTCAATTATCAGGCCATCGACGTGCTTGGCCCTGTTGACCTTGTCAATCTTTGCGGCAAGAAACTCCTGCAACCCATGGCTGCCCTGACAGGCTTGTCTCAAGAGACTATTGCACGCGCTCCCGATGTATTTGTCCACCACATCGGTGTCACCAAGGAACCCGTCACGCTTGAGACCAGTCTCCTCACTATCATCCCTACTACCACTGTAGACGACTGTCCTGAATTGGATATTCTCTTGATCGGTGGTCCTGACTTTACCAATTTCACACTGCATCCCAAGCACGGCGACTTTATCCGCAAACATGTCGCCGCTGGTAAGCTTCTCTTCGCCACGTGCACTGGCGCAGCGGTGGTAGCATCAACTGGGGTCCTTGATGGAAAGAACGCAACAATCAACAATGGAGCCTGCAAGATAGTTGAGCAGATGTATCCCAACGTCAAGTGGACTACGGCCAAGAAGTGGGTTATCGACGGCAACATCTGGACTGGTGGTGGTGCTGTTGCCGGGATGGACATGTTTGCGCACTGGATCAAGGAGACTTATGGACCGGATGTGCTTGTTCAGGGAACTTTGGCGTTGGATTTTGAGCCAAGGGATATTGATGGTGTCAACAATGTTGTTTCCAAGACTCATCACTAGAGTGGAAACATATTTTTGCATCAAGTCGCTCAAGGCGGGAATTTTATGAGCGATGGAAAGTTGAAAACAGTATATAAAGGGACCATTAGTCATCTCATTAGTATGGTAGAAAATGAAATGTTTTCCAGTGGTCAAACAAACAGTGCCTAGCAATTGTGAACGCTGAGATTAAATTGATATTTATGAAATTAACGAAGCCATTACCCAATCAAGTAATCAGTAACATCCATTGAGCTACATAATACGGATAGAGCAATCTTACCCCATAGGTACATCTATGCACCTAGCCATAAGTTACTTAATAAGGCCATCGCAGGTCAAGTGCAAGCTTGCCTCATCAATCAATAAACTTGCAACACAGCACTAGCACGCTCATCAACATGGCGGGGCACCCACCCCTTTAAGAACATTATAAGTGGCCTCGGCATATACAGATCCGTCACCAATGCGACGCGTGCGGTTTCGATGTTAATATTGGCGAGCTTGTTGTTATTCGTATATTACTATCTCATCTAATATGTCTAATAATCCACAATTGCTAACTATCACTCTAGTTAGGCATGACAATCTATCTACACCCACAGTTCATGGCTCCTAGAGATTCTCTAGTCACGGCCCGCTTGGTCAGATCTACCGTCGCTGGTCTCTATATCATGAACCGCTTTATTCGCGATGCTACTCGGATCCCGACGTGACAACAATCCATGCCGCCTATTTCAACGTGTACATGAACGAGTGTTCATCTCCAGATAAGCTACAGCGACTTTCTTTTATCACTACCTGGAGAGAACCCTGGCACGCTTCCCTTGCTCTTGGCTTACGGCCACGACTAGCTATTGACAAAGCCATGCGTTTCGCTGCGAATCTTTGCGACATGCCAGCTTTACGATCCCTTCCGCTTAAGGTTGCAGAAATAATTAGAAGCAATTTAGAAGATGCTTTGGTATGGCGTTATGCTTCCGTAAGAGAGCTTGTCGATCGCGTATCTCAAACCAGCTTTGTCGAAGGGGCACCGGACTCGCATCCCATTGTTGAGATCACCTCCTGGACACGCGGTTCTTCACCTGTTCTTGCAAGCGGGTCGTACCCACCTAGCGACACCACAGCCATCCGCATCAAAATGGATTCACATGGGATTAGTGATGTTGAAAGACTCTCCGGGCTGCCTCCCTCTTCGCTCTCTCGATCTGATTCGTTCGCATATATCGTTGAAACCCAAGCGACCTTGAAGGGCATGAAAATCAATTGCAAGGTACGTGACACTTGGCCAGTTGCTTTGGTGTCCAATTTAACTTAACATTCAAAGAATGGTTATTGCCGATTAGTCCCCAATAATTTATCTAACAGGTTACACATATGGGA